>JANCOA010000023.1:248513-259207 GCA_024363135.1 Leptodoras oyakawai | reverse complement strand
CTGCTCTTACTGGTGCAATGTGCAATTAGTGAAGATTGGCCACCAGGCTGGTCCAATTTAGCCATGAAACCTCCCACTCTGAAATGACAGGTGTTTCAGTTTCATTGTCTAACCCCTGTATCTGTATCTATTACGAGAGATGTGCAACCAATAAACACTTGAGTAAGAAGCCGGTAACAATACAGTAAATGCTTAAGAAACAGGCCAGTTTCAGTTGGCTCTAAACTGCATTGTGACAATGACACTGTCATGATCAGAATCAAAAGTGCAAGGTGACATGTGAAGTGTGACATGTGAACTGACCCATGTTGCACAATTATTCTGCTTTGTCATGCATGTTGTGTGTCTTCACTTTCATGACTAAGTTTTTGGACATTTATATCCTCACCTCTCTATTTTGTTAGACATTTTATTGATTCTGTTCATTGACATGCCAATAGTATAATTAGCCACATGTAATAGCCACAACTGAGTTATGTTATGTGTTAAAGATAATTTAGTTTATTACAGTAACCTATTTATAATTTGTGAAGTAGAAAAAGTGAAGCATGGAATGCTATACATTATAGAGCCACAAAACTGAGGTGCAAAAGTCTTTTAAGCTTTAGCTTGAAAAATACTGGTGTTGCATTATGCCGGCAATATAAGAGAGAGGGTATCAGAATTGTATTTGAACTAAAGCAAAATATTCCATGGCACTGGCTAATGAACCAGTCCTGTTGGCCTGCTCCACCCATATCACTAGAAATGATGCACAGTAAAATAATTAGCTTATGCCATAGTTTATAGCTTAGGTTGTGAGAACCCTTTGACCAAAAGCTGGATCAAAACCTGTTGTTGTTTTTTTTAATTTACTTTCAATTTATTCTATTTTTGTGTAAAGCACAGCATCAAATTTGTTCTACATTACTTCCCTGCATAAAGTTGGACAAATTTGACATTGTGGAGTGGTGATTATTTAAGGATACTCAAAAAGTTAAAGTGATATTCCCTTACTTAGCAACTGTTCTTCATGATGTAATATCTGTATCTACCATCCCAAAACTGAAAACGCGATATGCCCCATGAAGTGCCCTAATGCACACACCAAAGTAAACTATTTAGTTTCTCATAAAGCCTATCAGGAGTGTGACGTTTTGCATTTTGATTTAATCTCTTGGTCTAGACTTACAGAGCAGACCCGTGCTGTTGCTTCTCTGCATCTGTATTGGGCCTTCAATTTCAGCGATGCTAAAGCGTGGCACAAAGTGGTCAACAGAACTACGTACTGTCATTTAAAACACGCACAAACACAGATGCACACAAATACACATAGGGGAATGCAACCCATGACAGAGGATGTAAAGGGAAGGGGGAAAAAAGAAGAACAGAGAACAGAGAAATGTCAGTTTAGATCACAAGGTACAGAAACGTTTTATGCAGAACATGCTCTAAATCTTTGTTTCATTTTAAAAAAGACAAATGAAGATTGATGAAATCATGTAACTTTAGTGTTCTTACAAGCATGTCAGCTACTTTAACTGTCCAGAAGAACACTCAGTTAAAGCCTGGGCACAGGGACCATAGATATAGATAGAAAAGCTAAAGATAGAAAGCTACACCGTGCTGTATGTAACTGTACGTAACTTAAGCTGTAATCCTACATCCCCTACACACATTACATACTACAGTTTGGCATCTTGGCTATGTTAAGTTAAGGCAGGTGTTAAAAGGTTTTTAGACAGGTGTGAAAAAATGCTGTAAACTGTAAGTGTTATGAACAGAAGAGAAATCTAAATCAAATCAATATTTGCTGTGACCAGCTTTGAAAACAGCATCGATTCTTCTAGGTACACTTGCACTTGCAACCCGGATGGTAGATTGTTCCACACATCTTGGAGAACTAACCACAGCTCTTCTGTGGATGTAGGCTTCCTCAAATCCTTCTGTCTTTCATGTAATCCCTTTTCATGTAATCCCAGACTGGATGATGTTGAGATCAGGGCTCTGTGGGGGCCATACCATCACTTCAAGGACTTCTTGTTCTTCTTAAGCAGAAGTTCTTTATGACATTGACTGTATGGTCACACAAAACTGTGCTCTTACCCTGGTAATTGAACCTTCACACTCTGCTCTTACTGGTGCAATGTGCAATTAATGCAGATTGGCCACCAGCCTGGTCCAATTTAGCCATGAAACCTCCCACACTAAAATGATAGGTGTTTCATTTTCAGTGTCATTGTCCAACCCCTGTATATATACACACTATATTGCCAAAAGTATACTTTTATCTGCCTTCATATGCATATGAACTTGAGTGACATGCCATTCTTAATCCATAGGGTTTAATATGATGTCGGTATGAAGGGTGTCCTACCCTTTGCAGCTATAATAGCTTAAATTCCCCTGCAAAGGCTTTCCACAAGGCTTAGGAATGTGTTTATGGCAATTTTTGACCATTTTTCCAGAAGTGCATTTGTCAGGTCAGACACTGATGTTGGATGAGAAGGCCTGGCTCACAGTCTCCACTTGAATTCATCCCAGTGCTTTGTGCACTGGTGTGTAGTCATGTTGGAACAGGTAGGGACCGTCCCCAAACTGTTCCCACAAAGCTGGGACCATGAAATTGTCCAAAATTTCTTGGTATGCTGAAGCATTAAGAGTTCCTTTCACTGGAACTAAGCGGCCAAGCCAAACTCCTGAAAAACAACCCCCCACCATAATCCCCCTCCACCAAACTTTACACTCGGCACAATGCAGTCAGACAAATACCGTTCTCCTGGTAATCACCAAACCCAGACTTGTCCCTCAGATTGCCAGACGGAGAAGCGAGATTTGTCACTCCAGAGAACACGTCTCCACTACTGTAGAGTCCAGTGGTGGTGTGATTTACACCAGTGAATCTAATACTTTTCATTGCGCTTGGTGATGTAAGGCTTGGATGCAGTCAAGGTACCATGCTGGAATTCACTGAGCTCCTGAAAGCGACCCATTCTATCACAAATGTTTGTAGAAGCAGTCTGCATGCCTACATGCTTGATTTTATATAACTGCGGCCATGGAAGTTATTGGAACACCTGAATTCAATGATTTGGATGGGTGAGACAATACTTTTGGCAATATAGTGTATATTGAAAATGGTTTCTTGCTCTTATGTTACATCATGGCGCATCAGTCTGCATTTTCTATCCCCTGATTTTTGAGGCCTTCCAGGCAATTAGTTCTGTTGTAGGGTTCTCACTGTAAAGGCTATAAAAATACAATTTCTGACATTCTTATTAAAGCATTCTAGTATTTGGAACAGAGAATATGATTGTTAGCAAAGAAATGTAAAGCCAAAGTTTATATTAGTGTTTAAAGATACAAAGAATGAGAGATAGTGTAGTTTAGTGTAGAAGTAAGACAGCTTTACCATTCTCTTGGTTTGAAAACAGCCTACTTGCACTCGATACAGTTCGGCCTATCTCAGCCAATGAGCGCAAGTTGGACTTCTTGGTCTGATGGCGGTGTTTCCGCAGTAGCGTGTATGTAACCTTCTCCTTGAACTCGGTCTGCAACAGCCCCATCTTAATCTGTGTGTCTGTGATCATGTCTGAAAGGATTAATGAGAGAATGAGAAAGAGAAAGAGAGAGATTTAGTATATTCTCACTATATTTTCTACTTAAGCTACCATTGGCCCTAGCTATTATTTCTCTTTCATTTTTAATTTAACTGTGAAGAGTCTTTTCACCATGTTTTCATATTGTTTACTTGCTAAATAAATATACAGTACTGTGTTTTTCTTAGGCACTCTATTTTTAAAACAAATTTTGTTATAAATATTAATTTATGAATTCTGCATTACTGAGTCAGTACAAAGGAATTTTAGATTTCCAACGATTTTGTGGCAGTGGGAATGTGGTTGATAAGGTGCTGCAAGCGGAAAGGAGTAGGTGGAGCCAGAAGACAATGCGCCATGATTCTCACCTGTGGCTCATTACTCTTAAGTTTATTTGTGTGTGTCCTTGTGTTGCAGGGAGAGAGAGAGAGAGAGAGAAAGAAAGAAAGAAAGAAAGAAAGAAAGAAAGAAAGAGAGTGTGTGTGTGTGTGTGTGTGTGTGTGTGTGTGTGTGTGTGTGTCCATTAACGTTACTGAAAAGTGATAGTTAATTTGTTATAGTCAGATAATAGTAGTTAGTTAATCTGTTTGTGTTACTAAAGTTTCCTTGAGTCTGACAAGAGTAAACACGCCCTAAGTGTTAACAAGTGGGGTTTTACCGACAATCTGCTGCAGTGAGTTAGCCTCCATGTCAAGCATGACAGTGCTCTTCTCTATGTACTTCTTCAGCTCAAACAGTGAGTGCAGATACAGAGTGGCAACATGAGGCTTACTCCACCTCTCTCCACCTTTTTCCACCTTCTCCTCAAACTTGATCCACCTACAGAGATAAACACAAGCATGAATTCATGCTTCAATTCTATGAAGCATCTACATTCGAGTCCAAAAATCCAAAATCTGCTGCCAAATTTGTTTAGCTTTTTATTTACTTGTATTAGATCAAATTTGATCTTATATTCGTCACCTGCCTGGTTACATCATTACAGTATACTGAACTACAAAAAACATTTTGAAAGCCAGGGATGAGTGAAGAGTGACCATTACCATCCTGAGCTTTGTAACAGCTACAACAATAATTGTCAATTTTAAACTCTTAATGAACAACACTTCACATGTTTTAACTGTTTATAAATACTTTTAATGTTGTTGAATTTCTGGGAGAACAGTTCATATTTTCACCTACATTAAAAATGCTGTAAATAGTCACTCTCTCACCAGTCTCTCCTTTTTATTTTATTTGAATCAATAATATAAAAAACCCACAGAATATCATGTTACTGAGAACAGGAATGACTGTTTAAAAGTGCTGACAACACAAATTAAAAAATTTAATGTAAACAATTAAAATGATTTAAAAATTCCAAGTATAGGCAGAGAAAGGCATGTATAGAGACAGACAGAAAGACAGGTATAATGACTTACTCTTCTAACTTGTGTGTGTGTGTGTGTGTGAGAGAGAGAGAGAGAGAGAGAGAGAGAGAGAGAGAGAGAGAGGGAGACCTGGCTGTTTCCTTCCATTCAACCTCATTGCCATCAGTAGGGAGCAGCTCATCAAGCTCAGTGAATAACTGTGGCAGAGGGGGGCCACTTTCCTCCTCACCCAGAATGAAGCGGATTCGTTCGGCTGCTGGAGAGGCTGCAGAGAGACAAGTAACTATTTAAACAAATCATTATGTAAAAATGCAAGTACAGTGTGAAAAAAATGGCATGTTATAAATAACTAACAGAACATACAACCCCAATTCCAATGCAGTTAAGACGTTGTGTAAAATAAAAACAGAATACGATGATTTGCAAATCCTTTTCAACCCATATTCAATTGAAAACTACAAAGACAAGATATTTAATGTTCAAATGGGTAAACTTTATTGTTCTTTCCAAATATTCGCTCATTTTGAATTTGATGCCTTCAACACTTTCCAAAACAGTGGACACTAATTGTTGAAGCTCTGTAGGTGGAATTCTTTCCCATTCTTGCTTGATTTCTTGCTTGTACAACTTCAGTTGCTCAACAGTCCAGGGTCTCCTTTGTCGTTTATCACGCTTCATAATGTGCCACACACTTTCAATGGGAGGAAGGTCTGGACTGCAGGCAGCACTATTTTATTACGAAGCCACGCTTTTATATCATGTGCAGAATGTGGCTTAGCATTGTCTTACTGAAATAAGCAGAGACGTCTCTGAAAAAGGCGTTGCTTGGATGGCAGCATATTTTGCTCCAAAACCTGTATAATACCTTTCAGCATTAATGGTTCCTTCACAGGTGTGCAAGTTACCCATGCCATGGACACTAACACACCCCATAACATACCATCAGAGATGCTGGCTTTTGAACTTTCCACTGATAACAATCTGGACAGTCCTTTTCCTCTTTGGCCCGGAGAACACAACGTCCATGATTTCCAAAAACAATTTGAAATGTGAACTTGTCAGACCACAGGACACTTTTCCACTTTGTGTCAGTCCATCTCAGATGAGTTAGGCCCAGAGAAGCTGGCAAAGTTTTAACTTGCACTTATAGATGGAGTGATGAACTGTTCACTGACAATGTTTTTCTGAAGTGTTCCTGTACCCATGTGGTAATATCCATTACAGAATGATGTCAGTTTTTAATGCAGAGCCGCCTGAGGGACCGAAGGTCACAGGCATTTAATGTTATTTTTCGGCCTTGCCGCTTACTTGCAGAGATTTCTCCAGATTCTCCAGATCTTTTGATGATATTATGGACTGTAGACCTACATTCCTTGCAATTGCACATTGGGAAAGGTTGTTCTTAAACTGTTGGACTACTATTTGCTCACGCAGTTGTTCGCAAAGTGGTGAACCTCACCCCATCCTTGCTTGTGAACAACTGAGCCTTTTGGGGATGTTCCCTTTATACCCAATCATGACACTTGCCTGTTTCCAATGAACGTGTAGTTCATTGAACCTGTGGAATGGTCCAAACAGGTGTTTTTTTGAGCATTTCTCAACTTTCCTAGTATTTTGTTGCCCCTGTCCCAACTGTTTTGGAACGTGTTGCAGGCATCAAATTCAAAATGAGTGAATATTTGCAAAAAAAACAATAAAGTTTATCTGTTTGAACATTAAATATCTTGTATTTGTAGTGTATTCAAATGAATATGGGTTGAAAAGGATTGGCAAACAGGAATTCTGTTTTTATTTATGTTTTATGTCCCAAATTCATTGGAATTGGGGTTGTACAAAATATACATTAAATATAGCTGTACCCAAAAAGTCTGTTGTTTGAACCCACCATCCAACATGAAAAGTTTTACAATGTATTCACTGTTTAAGCATTTCTGCAACAATTTCAGTGTTCTGAGAAAATATGCATCTAGCCTAAAATGTCATGGCCATGCAATATCCATAGTACTTACCTATTAATATAATTGTAATATGTTCTTGATTATATTAGCAATGCTTAATCGTCTCTTTAAATGGTCTCATGAAATTCCCACATTTCATTTTCTTTGTCTCTGTCACCCTCACTTGAACTAGAATATCCCACAGAGACAACACCTGTTTTTGGCAGTAAAGGAGCATTTGATTTTATGTATGTTTGTTTGCTGTTGAGATACTTTAACACACACTCATACACATACACACACAAAATGAAAACACAAGTTTGTCTTGCTACATTTGTGAGGACCTTCCAATGACATAATTATTAATGTAGCCTATTAAAAATATACCTAAAACTAATCCTAAGCTTAACCAATAACTTTAGGCTGTTTTAGTTTTTTCTAATACAATATGAAAAAAAGAAAAAGAAAAAAAAAGAAACAACAACAACAAAAAACAGAAATGTGTCACATTTGCTACCCAAGAAAATATAAAAACACAGGTAAAACGGGCCACATTTATCATACTAGAAATGAATGTATTTATTCATGAATTATTATAAATTGCCTTTATTCCAGATGCTGTACCAGGTTACTGTTTTGAATGTTTCATAATGATTGTGACAGTGCTACTTTGCTAATGATGCTGATTTCATGCCCTCTCCCTCACTAGTGGACACTAAATAACATGTCTAAACTGAATTAAGCAGAAGTTCTCAACTTCTAAAATAAAAAAAAAAAATCAGGTTAGAGTTTAGCTCAAAACAAATGAGGTCTGGACCTCATTGACCTCATAGCAGGTTACAAGCAGGGATGTACTGCTACATCTGATTCAGAAGCCATTTCTTGAGTTATCTTGGAAAAAGGAGATATGGCGGGTGTGGTTTATTTAAAACATATATGTGGTTTATTTGATACAAACATTGTCATATAAACATGCACCAAAGCAGTGTATGCACCAAAGCAGTGTATGCACCAAAGCATGTGTATGCACCAAAGCATGTATTAAAGCTGTGCTCATTTGAATAAAAACTTGTGTTTAGTGCATTGTGTAGTACATTGTACAGTGTGTAGTATTATGAATTAAAATTACTCCTGTAAGTACAATTGATTGGAAAAGGTTTCTTAAGGACATGTTATGAAATAAACCTAACATGTTACTACCCACCTCTGGATACCTCTACCGAACCTCTTCTTGAAACTAATTCTATTCGATATTGAATCAGCAAAATATTGTGTATAATGCCTGGCATATGCATGAGACAAGAAGAAGAAAGAGAAAGATGGCTGTATTATTGTATAATTTATCATGTTATGCCTGTTTATGTATATATGTCACTTTTTTTCAGCTTTTTCTAATTGTTATTCCTGTTCCTTCTAATCAAGAATTTGAACTGCAACCATACAAAGTTATTACTGTTCTTATTCTATTGTGAGGAGACTGAAAGCCTAGGTGCATGCTGGGTATATTAACATCATGTGACTTACTGAGAGGTTTGAGGATGTTGGAGACAGAGTCTTCCACATTCTCAGTGTCTGATTTGTCGCTTACTGCTTCATTTAAACGTTCTTTCTTTTCCTTGTGACTTGACCGTCTTCTGTGTCTCCTTCGGCGATGGTAACTCTTGGGTACATTGACGCCAATGTACACTGTGTGATGGCCTGTGTACACACACCACATACAAATGTAAACACTTCAATTGCACTTTAATTAGCTAGACAGCAGCAAGTGTATCATATGAACTATTATAAGAAAGTCTCATTTGTCATATAAAAACAGGCAATATCCATAAATGAATTGTCTTGGGTGCCTGCACATTCAAATGTCAAATAATTAAATAATTTTAAAAAGTGGACTGTTTATCTATTGAAACTGTTGATTAATGTTTTAATTAATTTGGATATTTACAGAATGTATGCAATTTTAAAACAAATTTACTGTGCTTACCTAATTATTAAAGCAGCTGATCCTATGTTACACCTAAATCAAAAAAACTTTAACCTTAAACTTAACCTCAGTAACCAAAAGGAAGTCTTTTGTCTTTTTAATCTTTTAAATAAAGGCTGCAGTTTTCCTCATGACGAAATATTTCCGCATGGTCAAAACTCTCAAATTCCGCAGTTAAAATAACAATTACTTTGTCAGTTTGTAATATGTAAATATTTATGAACCAGTTCTCTCTTTCTCTCTCTCTCTCACACACACACACACACACACACACACACACACACAGACACAGACACACACACACGCACACTAACATGCACTATAGCTGTTAAATCAATACTGATAACGCATCACAAAAAGCTTTCAATCCCTCACAATTTGTACATTTTCACAACCTAGATTTGATTTAGATTTTTAGACTTCATTTAGATTTTTACCACTTGATTAATGCAATATATCAGACATCTGAACATGCAAAATATTAAACAACCTAATCAGATATTTGTTGGTTGTAACAGTATTTATCCACCTCCAGGTCAATTCTTGTAACATAAGCTGCAATTACAGCTGCATGTCTTTTGGAATATAGTATGTCAGTTGTGTACTGATATTTTTGTCCATTCTTTTTGACAAATGATCTGTTAGACTGGACGGAAGCCATTGGTGAACAGCAATTTTCAAGCATTGTCACAGAGTATAAATTGGATTGATGTTTGTCTTTGAATGAGCCTTTCTAAAATGTTCAGATTCTTGTTTTGGAACCACTCCAGTGTAGCACTGCCAGTATGCTTGGGGCAATTTTGCTGTTTTTTTTTACAGGTGAAACTCTGTCCCAGTCTTAAAACTCTTGCAGACCTTCCTGTATTTGACATCTCTGGAATGTCTCTGTTCTCCACAACATGATGCTGCCACTACCGTGTTTTACTGGGAGGATGGTGTTCTGTAGTGTTAGTTTCTCTTACATGTTCCAAGGCCAAAAAGTTAAATATTTTGTATAGATTCACATCCTCCTAATTAAGTCCATTTCAAGTTGCAACACCTGATGGTGTACCTGATTTCTATACTTATGCATTATATGCAGTTGTACAGTATATACCCATGTTTTATGTAATACCCATGTATATACCCATATTTTATTCAAGTATATTTTCTATTACTCCTACCATAAGACTGATCAATCTTAATCTGAAGTAAAGTAGTAGTTCTAGACATTTTTCTATAGGCAAATCCATTACAACTTCCAACAGAATATTCAAGGACAATGTTGACAATACATCCATCACAACTACTAGGAAACTTTTTGATGTTCATTTTCTAAGAAAAGTGGCAGACAACTACTGAGCATATTACCCGCAAAGCTGTAGACATCCTGTCATAAACACTGGCTGTGATTTGTTTATATGCAAAATATGTTTATATGCCAACATTACTCAGAATGAGTAATATTCAGAATGAGCTATGAATGTGTCACTCATGCTTTAGTTACATTAGGACAAAATAAACTACTTTTTTTTTTTACAATTTTTAATGGGATCACACTTCATCATACTTCTTCTTTGAATTAAAAAATTGCCCTTTTCAAACTTGCCAGTGTGTAGCAGTTCCTCTCCTTGGGTTGACTTATGCTTTTTTGGCCAGTCATTCTTCTACTTCATGCAGAATATCAAGTCTTGTAAATAAGCTCCTAATTTTACTAAACACTATTTTAACACGTGGATAGCGCTGAGGACCGGGGTTCGATCCCCGGGTGGGGCGACCTGGAAAATTTCTGTGTGGAGTTTGCATGTTCTCCCCGTGTTCGCGTGGGTTTCCTCCGGGTACTCCG
>JANCOA010000023.1:156197-167822 GCA_024363135.1 Leptodoras oyakawai | reverse complement strand
CAGGTCGCCCCACCCGGGGATCGAACCCGGGTCCTTCTTGCTGTGAGGCAACAGCGCTACCCACTGCGCCACCGTGCCGCCCCGAATACACTACAAAGACACAATATTTAATATTCAAATGAATTTGATGCCTACAGCACATTCCAAAACAGTTAGGACAGGGGCAACAAAAGTGACTAAACAAAAGTGATTAAAATATAAAAAAATCAAAAGATTCAGAGAATCTGGAGAAATGCAAGTAAGAGGCAAGGCCGAAAATCAACATTGAATGCCTGTGACCTTCGATCCCTCAGGCAGCATAGCATTGGCAACATCATTCTGTAACAGATAATACCGCATGGGCTCAGGAACATTTCATAAAACCATTGTCAGAGAACATAGTTTGCTGCTTCATCTAAAAGTGCAAGTTAAAAAGAAAGCCATATATAAACACCATCCAGAAATGCAACCAGCTTCTCTGGGCCTAAGCTCAGATGGTCTGATGCAAAGTGTCCTCTGGGCCAAAGAGGAATAGGACTGTCCAGATTGTTATCAGCGCAAAGCTCAAAAGCCAGCAACTCTGTTGGTATGGGGGTCTGTTGGACATCTTACACATCTGTGAAGAAGGCATTAATGCTGAAGGGTACATACAGGTTTTGGAGCAACATATGCTGCCATCGAAGCAACTTCTTTTTCAGGGATGTCTATTGTGTATTTCAGCAGGACAATATCAGGCCTCATTCTGCATAAGTTACAGCAACATGGCTTGACTGGCCTGCCTGCAGTCCAGATCTGTATCTATTAAAAATGTATATTATACACATATAATTAAAAATGTGATGTAACAGAGTAGTAGACATGTCTTTGTCCCATTTTTGTATGTAGGAGTCACCAATTTTTACATTTGTTTATATTTAATATCTTAATATATTTATATTTATTTGTTTATAATCTTTTTAAAAAAATCTTTTTTTGTCCTTTTATTTGTTAAGTAAAGTTTGAACACAATGAAAAAATTACAGATTTTAGTTTTTATTGTATTTTTAGTAATTGGCTCAACTTTTCTGGAAATGGTATTTGTAATAATTGCTTTTGTAATAACTGTTGTATGAATATTACACACACTATCACATTTGAGGTTGTGCTGTTATACTGAATATCAGTATATTTGTATATCATCAAATATCAACCCATCAACGCTATTTTATCAGATTTGACTGGTTTATGCAACACTGCACATTGCCACACTAGTTTTAATTTGTTGGGGTGGGGAATGAGATCAGAATCTCACATTTTCTGACAGCTGTTCTCTGTTTCAGCCTAAAACATGCAAATTATAACATGCAAATTATGAATCTCATAAAATCTTTATAATTGTGTTTTGGTATGTATACAAGAATGTGCAAAATACTTTTGTACAGATATTTTGTAATAAAAAAAATCCTTTAATTGTGTTATACGCCGGCTGGTGAAGGGGTAGTGTGGTGGAGCGAATGGACCCGTAATTAGGAGACGCTGATACAGAACTCAACAGAAATGGGAAACATTTAATAACAAAGTCAGACACAGATAAACTGGACACAAGGCATGGACTAAACAAAACAGAGAGTCCGGAGGGGGAGCAAAGAAGCACGCACGGAGGCGTGGGGGCGTTGAGACGCAGAGAAGCATGCACGGAGGCGTGGGGGCGTTGAGACGCAGAGAAGCATGCACGGAGGCGTGGGGGCGTTGAGACTCAGAGAAGCACACACGGAGGCGTGGGGGCGTTGAGACGCAGAGAAGCACGCACGGAGGCGTGGGGGCGTTGAGACGCAGAGAAGCACGCACGGAGGCGTGGGGGCGTTGAGACACAGCATTGGCGCAGAGAGCACGGAGGGTCTCTGCGCGGTGAAATGTAGATGCGCTAGAGAGCGCGGGGGTCTCGCCCGTGAGAACCGTGGCAGGAGACGTCTGGGAAAGCGGTACGCAAGCTAGTACGCAACGCGGCACCTGCAAGAAAATAGGTCCATACCAAAAGGAGAGACACACATCGAAACACAACCAAACTCAAACCAAATCGGAACCAACGACAAAACCAATAATTCCCGCCAGTTCCGGGACAAAGGGACCCATAAATAACAAAAGGAACGGAAAAGGCGTGACAAAGGAAAACGAGAAACGGAAATCGGTGTGATCACGTGGATTCCTTCCATTGATTAATATCATGATACTGTGAAATTGTGATGTCTTTAGACTATGTTATCATACAATGATCATTTTAAATTCTAACACCCATACTGCTGTTTTGAACTAACCTGACTTTTCAGATTCACATTTAAAATGTGTGCTGGGGATTGGGTTAGTTAACAGTTAAGATCTGATACTGACCTTTTCCTTATTTTACATGGTTAGGGTCTGGGACCTTTCTGTGTGGAGTCTGCATGTCCTCCTCGTGTCCACGTGGGTTTACTCTGGGTACTCCAGTTTCCTCCCACAGCTCAAAGACATGAATGTTAGGTTGATTGGTGTCTCTAAAGTGGCCCTAGTGTGTGGGTGTGTGTGTGTTTCTGTGTCCCCTATGATGGATTGGCGCCCTGCCTAGGGTTGTTCATGCCTTGCGCCCTATGTTGCCGGCTAGGCACCGGCTCTCCCGTGACCTTGAAAAGGAATAAGAGGTTAAGAAAATGAATGAATTAATTTATTTTTCTTTGTCAGACATTCCTTTTCTCCCCTTGTTGGTTATTCTGCTACACTGCTCTCTCTCCCTTTCTTTTCACCTTCATTTCTCTCTCGTTCTTCCACTTTTCCCTGGGTCTGACCCCAAAGTTTTCTGAATACACTGAAAAAAATCCTTTTAAAGCTAGTGAAAATAGTTTTCATATTTTATATTGTATGGTGTTTGCTTTATATGGAATTTCTGTATTGTATTTCATGATACAGGGCACTCCAGAAAGGTTGATTATGCACTTGGTGGAGGAGCCTACAGTAGTGGATCCAACATACATTGAAGATTTCCTCCTCACCTACCGCACATTCCTTTCCAGCCCCATGGAAGTGAGCAATAAGCTACTAGAGTGGTTCAGAGTGGACAGTCTGAGAGACACGGTGTGTATGTGACACACTGTGTGAATGCAACAGAGCAATTCCCACATTTAGCTACCAATAATATCTGTTGGTCTCTTTCTTTCAAAATGAAAGAGGCTTCTTTCTCTTTGGCATTACAAAACATATGTTTGTATCATAAGTTTTATTATTACAGTTTAGACATTTTTGGCAGATTTCAAAATATACACTTTGTGGACAAAAGTATTCGGACACCTACAGATTACACCTACAGGAGCTTTTATGACATTCCATTCTAAATCCATAGGCATTAATGTGGAGTTGGTCCACCCTTTGCACCCACTATTCTGAGAAGGCTTTCTACAAAATTTTGAAATGTGTCTGTAAAACCTTTTGTCTTTACACCACTCCATCCAACACATGGCATTGTGCTTGGTGATGTAAGGTTTGCATGAAGCTGCTCAGCCAAGGACACCCATCCCATGAAGCATCTGGTGCACAGTTTTTGTGCTGATGTCAATGCCAGAGGAACTTTGGAACTGCAGTTATCGAGATATAAGGATGTTAGCAACTATTATGTGTTATGCTCCTCAGCACTCAGCAACCCTGCTCTGTAACTTGACATTGTCTGAGTTGCTGTGCTTCCTAAATGCTTCCACTTTTCAATAATACCACTCCCAGTTGATTGTGGAATATCTAGGAGGGAAGGAATTTCACAAACTGACTTGCAACTGTAGGATCATATTACAGTACCACACTCAAATTCACTGAGCTCTTTAGAATGACCCATTCTTTCACAAATGTTTGTAAAGGCAGACGGCTAGGTGTTTGCTTTTATACACCTGTGCCTGTATGAATTCAGTGATTAAAATGTGTCTGAATACTTTTGTCCATATAATGTAGGTCATTTTAAAGTTGACCTGTCATTTTAAAGTTGAACAAAAATCTTCTCTTCTGCTTAATGCAGGTTACACGGATAGTATTGTTATGGGTGAACAATCATTTTAATGATTTTGAAGGAAACCCTTCAATGACACAGTTTCTAGAGGACTTTGAGAAGTTGCTGGATGAAGTGGTGAGACTTTTTTTTTTTTTTTTTTTTTTTTTACTAATGTCACTGTTATAGTCTTGGGTCATAAAGTGATAAAGAAGAACACATACAGACAAATGTTGTACCATGGTTGCTATGTCACAAAAGACAGTACAGACCAAACATAACATGTAAGCTCTTCCTCCTTTACCCACAGAAAATGAATGGCCATTTGCGCTTGCTAAACATGGCCTCAGCAGCTAAAGCCAAGCTGCGACAGGTGATGCTGCAGAAGATGAACAGAGACTCACCACTGCCCTTTAGCCTTCTAGGAGGCAGTGAAAGGGGCTTCGGCATCTTCATAGACAAAGTGGAGGAGGATTGTATGTCCAGGGAGGCTGAACTCAAAAGAGGAGATCAGGTCAAATGGCTTTTATAAGAGGCTATTGCTGAGGAATAAAATATAATTATGGATGACTTTGTTTACATAATTTACTCAGCTTAAAATATTTTTTACCCAAATGGTTCATTTTCAAGTTTTTAAAATATTTTGCGTTTTGTAAGTGTATGGTATGTTCAATTCATATTACAAATATATGGTATCTTTTTCTATGCTGTGCAACATGTTAAGTCTACTCCATAAAACAGTGATAACAGTTTTTAACAGTGATGTGTGAACATACACTATATTGCCAAAAGTATTAGCTCATCTGCCTTCACACGCATATGAACTTGAGTGACATCCCATTCTTAATCTATAGGGTTTAATGTGATGTCAGCCCTCCTTTTGAAGCTATAAAAGGTTAAACTCTTCTGGGAAGGCATTCCAAAAGGTTTAGGTGTGTGAAAATGGGATTTTTGACCATTCTTCCAGAAGCACATTTGTGAGGTCAGACACGGATGTTACCATAATCCCCCCTCCGCCAAACTTTACTTGGCACAGTGCAGTCAGAGAGGTACCGTTCTCTTGGCAACTGCCAAACCCAGACTTGTCCATCAGATTGCCAGACAGAGAAGCATGATTTGTCACTCCAGAGAACACGTCTCCACTGCTCTATAGTTCAGTGACCAGTGCATCTGATGCTTTGCATTGTGCTTGGTGATGTAAGGCTTGGCTGCAGCTCCTTGGCCATGGAAATCCATTCCATGAAGCTCTCTATGCACTGGTCTTGAGCTAATCTGAAGGCCACATGAAGTTTGGAGGTCTGTAGAGATTGACTCTGCAGAAAGTTGGTGACCTCAGCATCCACTGACTCACTCATTTTACATGGTCTACCACTTCGTGGCTGAGTTGCTGTCATTCCCAATCACATCCACTTTTGTTATTTGACAGTTGACTGTGGAATATTTAGTAGTGAGGAAATTTCAAGACTGAACTTGTTGCACAGGTAGCATCCTATCACAGTATCACACTTGAATTCACTGAGCTCCTGAGAGCGACCCGTTCTTTCAACAATGTTTGTATTAGCAGTTGGCATGCCTAGGTGCTTGATTTTATACACCTGTGGCCATGGAAGTGATTGTAACACATGAATTTAATGATTTGGATGGGTGAGTGAATACTTTTGGCAATATAGTGGATCTGCACATATGCAAAACAATATAATTTTGTTAAGTATTTTTGTCCTGCCTTTTCTCTCTGTCTCCTTACATATGTGTGCCTTTCTCAGATAATAGAGATCAATGGCCAAAATTTTGAAAACATCTCTTATTACAAAGCTATGGACATTCTAAGGAACAATACACACCTTTCTCTCACTGTAAAGACAAACATATTTGGTATGTTTAAAATGAGAACCTTTTTTGATGTGTGTGTGTGTGTGGGGGGGGGGGTATAAAAATAAAAACTTTTTGGATTTAATGTTTGGATTTTAATTATTCTTGCTCCAGTCTTCAAAGAGCTTCAAAACTGCATGAGGCATGACCAGAAGAATAGAGCCCCCCACTTTTCCAAATTTCATGAGAAGAAGGTGAACCGGTTCTCCATTGCTGAGCTGCCAGATGACATGGAACTTCCTGTGGACAGCAAGAGTCTCAAAAGAATAAAGGCCCACACACTGTCAGCTGGACGCAACAAGATCCGTAAGATGCTGGAGAAGACCAGGTTCACCATTCTACCTCCTAAACCCTTCAGGTATGGAGTTATGGTTACGAATTTCAAAGAGATGAATTTGCTTATAAGACCTTAAATCGTTGAAACAGAGCTGCCATTATTACCCAATAACAATGATGCTTCTCAAAGCTGAAAACTTATAAAGAATGCAGCATACAGTGGGGCAGTAACTACATTACCATTGTCTTTCTGTGCAAACTATAAGTGATTAAAATTTGTAAAAAAAAATTGCAAATGTTTCTGTTCAGCAGATTGTTTTCATCAATTGACTATTAGCAATAAAAATGCATTGTGTCCATTTATTGCCCTAAACCAAAAATGTAGGATAGACAATGCAGAGGAATGTTTGAATCATCAGCTCATAAAGCTTATCTAAGATGTCAGTGGAGAGATTCAAGCCTGTTGTAAAACTTCTACATTTCTGGCTTTCCTTTTAAAGCCACACTTCTCAGAACAATGGACATTTACTCCTGGTGACAAGGGTTAGATGTACAGTACAATATATAATGGAGAAGTATTTTTTTTTCTCTTACTTGATTCACTATTGCTTCCAGAATCTTATCACTTACAGTCTATATCTGCTCATTCTGTGTGTGCTTCTCAATGTATTGACTATGTGTGTCTCCATCTTTAATTTTGCTGATGTGATTTTCCATAATCAGGTCAAATTTTGCCAGTAATTCAACCCTTTAAAAAAAGATTTTATCAACTGGTTCAAAGAGTTTGTGTGATGAACCCATGAATGCTAGGATTGCTTTACTGTGAGACTGGGTGATGGTTATGAAACATGTAGGGACATGTTCAAAATTGATAACTGTGCTGTTCACAATACACAACTTGCTTTCTTGTAATCACAAATTGGTGTGGGACAGGGTTTTTTCCTTCCAAAAAAAATGTATGCCAGCAAGAAGAGAGCAAGAAGCAAGAAAAAAGCTTTGCCCATTGTGAGTGCCAAAGCAACTACACTGAACAATCACTGGATTAGGAACACCTGGCAGGTGGCATATGTGCCCCCAATTGGTGGTTACATCACAATAGGCTCTCATATAAGGTGCTAACCTGTCTACTGCAGAGCAGAAGGCAACATTTACCAGCTATGGGTAAATGGGGCGACTTGAGCAAATTTGACCACAGATGGATATTTGGAGCCTGGAGATGTGGTGCCAGTGTTTCAGCAACAACACTTGTGGGCTGTTCCCATACCACAGTATCATGGATGTACCACTCTCGACCACTCATCATCGTACCCAATGCCATGCATGGGCCAAAGTGTATCATTAAGATGCATCTCCTGGTTGCAACAATGGAGTGCTACAGGTTGGTGGTGGTGTAATGGTCTGATGAGTATTCTCTTGGTTTGCCTTAGGACCATTACTCATTGTACCACAGTCCTTGAATAGTGAATGCTACAGGGACCTGTTAGCTGACCATCTGCACCTATATTTTCAGGAGGTAATTCCTGACAACAGTGTGATTTTTCAACAGGACAGTGCCCCTTGTCATCAGACTTGGATCACTCAGGAATGGTTGGAGGAACACAACAAAGAATTCTCCACCCTGCCTTGGCCCCCAAACTCATCTGACTGCAACTGACTGCTATATGGCCAAGGTTTGCGTACAGTTGCCCTGGGTTTCCCCTCACTCCGTATCTTGCATTCTCATTGGCTGTAGCTCAACACCAAAAGATTTAAACTTGCTGACAGTATAACGGGGATCATAGCCTAACACTCCAACTCCCATCAAGCCTAGTGCCAATCAAGGTTGACAAGAGACACCTTCTTGCCAGCCTATTTAAAGGGGTTTTTGAGCAGCTTTCACTTGGTGTGGTAACACTAAGGTGTGAGGTAACCAGAGTCAGCTTGGTAACATCAGGCCTTATAGAGGTTTGGCATTAAGGGGTCACCCCTGAGGTAATAAATATTTACTAGGGTCAGTGTTCTCGCTCCCCTAATGTGACTTTCCCTACCCAAAAAAAGAAAAGAGAAAGAAAGAACGAAAACCCCAGATAACTTACTCTAAGCTTGATGGGTTTGCCTGCTTCTCTGTATGTATTTTTTCTGCAGTATGGTTCCCCCTTCCCCTCTCAGGGGCGATTGGCAAGAGGGGACTTTTTGATGCTAGCCTTGTGTGACCCAGAAGTGCTGTGTACTACTTGCGGGTTCTCCTGGCTTTGTTTTGCTCACACACTCGTGTGTGAACTATTATATTGTTATTTAGGGGATCTGCTGAGGCACCCCCATCTACATATATTTCAATACTGTATGTTCTTTCTTTTGTTTTCACCCTCATTAAATTTAAAGAGCATTCTCTTTTGTTTGAGCCCACTAGATTGTGGCTCTTACTTTTGACCTTTCCTCCCTCGCCTTTCAGCATGTGTGCCTGTAGTGCAGTGGTAGCGGTCACGCTTATCAACTCAAATGACCCTGGATCGAATCTGGGGCATGTCAGTTTACATGTCATTTCCTTTTATTTTCCTCTCCCTTTATCAGCTGGGCTGAGCCATAACAGTCCAGCCTTCCTTTCACTTGGGTCCGATTTCCCCACCCCTGGTAACAGACCAGATATTTAGCAGGCTAAACTTGACAGAAGCAGAAAATCATTGGCATTTGCATTGCTTGGCATTGGGTGCAGATTAAGTTCTCTTCAATTAATCATATTGTTTGTGTGTTTAGGACCCTATGGTTATTTCAGATTGCCGATGATATTTGAGCAGTCATATTTTATTTTGTAGTCTTTTGTGGAAAGGGGCTTAGAGCAAAACCAATACACAGTGTTGTTTTTGATTGAGTATGCTAGAAACCTAGCTTCTGATAGTCTTTTTCCCATTTGACAGCTGTCTCTGTAATAAGCCAGACTGAAAACCTCTTCTAGAATAATATTTAGGGTAAAAATCCAGCCCTGGTATGAATAGATCTTTGCACACTAAATAAGTCTCCATAAAGTCTGTTAAGTCTGGGGGACAGTCTTTTTAGTCATTTAGTGGAGCGGCTTGGATCCTATTCTGACTGCACACCTCTGGTTGTGTTAATAATGGCTGAGGCTGCCTGAGTGTCACCTACGTGTTAGCACTTGCTGAAGATTTACTTTTACATTTATGGCATTTAGCAGACACCCTTATCCAGACCCTTATCTTACATTTTTTTTATCTAATTTATACAGCTGAGCAGTTGCGGGTTAAGGGCCTTGCTCAGGGGCCCAACAGTGGCAGCTTGGTGGTGGTGAGACTTGAACCCCCAACCTTCTATTCAGTAACCCAACACCTTAACCACTGAGCTGCTGCAGTAAAGAATTAAAGTATTCAAAATAATCCTAATATTTATAATTATGTTAGTTTGTCTGATTACTTTTAAGCCTGTAAAAATTGCAAGATTAGGGGGAAAAGCTGTATTTCCTAATTGTTTATTGCAGTATTTTTTGTTAAACCCCTTAAATAACATCATGATTGCTTTATTTCAAATCCATTGTGGAAGTGTTATCCACAAATACAATCCCATAATAAATATATGCTATATAATACATCCATCACAATGTACACCACCATAAAGAACTAGAGCATAGACTTTTTAGTTTTAGTTAGTTTAGTTGTTTAACACATCTAGATTTAAATGAGAGCTGAAAACTACTGTCTAAGATCTTTTTAATTTTAAACCCAAATGTTTTCAGTGTACAGCAAAAAACAAAAGAACTGACCTTGCCATTCCAGTACTTTTGGAGAGGACTATATGTCAAGAGCTTCAGTTAATGTTCATATTAAACATCAGAATGAGGGAAAAGTGTGATTTCTGTCACTTTAAGTGTGGCATGGTTGTTATTGCCAGATGTACTGGTTTGATTTATTAGGAAACAGATATGCTTGGATTTTCATACACAACAGTCAGAGTTTACACAGAATGATGTGAAATAAACAAATTTTAAGGGAGCAATAGTCAGTACAAATACATATTAATGTGACTATCACTGTCCACATTAATATGAACAGATGTACATTTATACAGTTATATAATCAGCCAATCATGTAGGACCTTTTGTGATGCATGCCTACATGCCACTGCATACACTAACACCTGGAAATGTGCTGCATCTTAGTATGTTAATTGCTTCATTACACATATCAAAGCATGAAGTGGTCCTAAACCCATCCAGTTTTCAATAATACCATTCACAGTTGAGTGTGGACTATCTAGGACTATCTAATCACAAATTAACTTGCCATGGTGGCATCTTATTACTGTACCACACCTGAATTCAGTGAGTTCTTTAGAATGACCCATTCTTTCACAAATGTTTGCATGGATAGATGCTTGATTTTATACACCTGTCACAATGGGACTCCATGCAACACCTGAATTCAATGATTAAGGGGTGTGTCCGAACAGGCCTCGCCAGGATTGACCAAAGAGGTTGAGTCCATGTGTTCAGGGTCATTTCCAGAGGTTGGCTTCAAAAAAGAGTCGCATGAGTGCTGCCAGCATTGCTGCAGAGGTTGCAGAAGTGGGAGGTCAGCCTGTCAGTGCTCAGACCATACGCCACACACTGCATCAACTCAGTTTGCATGGCCATCATCCCAGAAGGAAGCCTCTTCTGAAGCTGATGCACAAGAAGTCCCAGTAAAAAAGAAAAAACAGTTTGCTGAAGACAAACAGTCTAAGAACATTGATTACTGGCACCTTGTCCTGTTGACGAGACCAAGATAAAGTTGTTTGGCTCCAATAGTGGCCAGCATGTGTGGCAGTGCCCTGGTGAGGAGTACCAAGATAACTGTGTCTTGCCTAGAGTCAAGCATGGTGGTGGTAGCATCACGGTCTGGGGTTGCATGAGTTCTGCCAGCACTGGGGAGCTGTGATTCATTGAGGGAAACATGAATTTCAATATGTACTGTGACAGAGCATGATCCTCTCCCCCTTTTTTTTTTTTACAAATAAAAAACTGAAAAGTGCGGTGTGCAAAAGTATTCAGCCCCCTTTTCTCTGAGTGCAACCAATTGCATTCAGAAGTTGCCTGATGACTGCTAATGACTAAAAAGAGCATCATGAAGTCCAAAGAACACACCAGGCAGGTCAGGTATAGGGTTGTGGAGAAGTTTAAAGCAGGCTTAGGCTATAAAAAGATTTCCCAAGCTTTGAACATCTCATGGAGCACTATTCAATCCATTATCCAGAAATGGAAAGAGTATGGCACCACTGTAAACCTACCAACACAAGGCCGTCCACCTAAACTTACAGGCCGAACAAGGGCTGATCAGAGATGCAGCCAAGAGGCCCATGGTGACTCTGGACGAAATGCAGAGATCCATAGCTCAGGTGGGGGAATCTGTCCAGGGGACATCTATTAGTCGTGCACTGCACAAATGTGGTCTTTATGGAAGAGTGGCCAGAAGAAAGCCGTTGTTAAAAGAAAACCATAAAAAGTCCCATTTGCAGTTTGCCAGAAGCCATGTTGGGGACACAGCAAACATGTGGAA
>JANCOA010000023.1:97417-107912 GCA_024363135.1 Leptodoras oyakawai | reverse complement strand
GAATCTACAATGTAAATAGTCATGAAAATAAAGAAAACGCATTGAATGAGAAGGTGTCCAAACTTTTGGCCTGTACTATATATATTATTTAATTCATTAAAAAAAAACTGTAGAAAAGGTTCCATGTTATGTAATTGATTATTCCATACATTTGTGTTTTTTGCTGTGGTATCATTTTATTATCAGTATCGAGATATTTAAACTGTTATTGTATCGAAGTCATAATTTTGGTATCGCAAAACACTACTCTTCATAAAATCATTCTACATCATCTCACCATACTTTAATTATAAATTATAAGTAGAATAAACAGACAGAGCTGTTCTGCAAATTGTGGCATTCAGGGAAGTAGCATTTGTAGGTCAAAGGCATAGCTAGCTAGCAAACTATAGGCTGTAATAGGTCTAGTAACCTGAAAAAGAATCACTGATGCTAATGCACTGTAGTTTTTAAAGTGTTGGGGGGTAACAAATCTAACAAATCCATACTACATAGTTCACAGTTTTTCACGTTTCAGAAATTATTTTCTAACATGTTAAATGTATGTAGAAACAAATCTCTGAATTTCCTTCACAGACTTTAAAGGGGAAATTTAAAGTAAATACAGAAGTATACAGAAGAAAGAAGTAAATACAGCAGCCTGGATTCCTAATAAAATGACCGACATTCTTTGGACAAAATACCACAGTTCTTTTTTATCCTGTCTAAAACAGTTCTTTTAATGATAATGAGCCGTTACCGTTCTCCATTTTGCATGGCTCAAGACTGGCCAGTTTTAATGGAATAAAAGCACAATAATGTTTACATTTCTCAACCATTCCAGTAATTAATTTTTATATTCAAGGGTTTTTGATCTGTGTGGAGTTCAAAAAGTTTGGTCTCCAGTTACTTCAATACTCAATAGGCTATTACTGCTAGATGCTTGAGGAGTGTGTTAGGGATTACATGAACTGAATTACTTAAATGGTAGAAAATAATTCTTTACCATAAGTAATTGTGAAAAGTCACTGTGGTGGCGAATACGTGATCTGGCAACGGGAGATGGAGCCGGGGGCAATTATCTCCGTCCATAATTGCTCTTGTCTTTTTCCCTGTGTGTGTGTGTGTGTGTGTGTGTGTGTGTGTGTGTATAGTGACGGGGAATAAAGGAGGAATGGAGGAGAGTGTGAGAGAGCCATGTGCAGAGAGAGAGTTGGTTTACACGTTTATGCTGAAAAGCGATCTGTAAGCTGAAAAGAAATAGACTGTTTGCATTCAGAACCTGTTCTCCCAATTCTTTTTTTTAATCACACTGGTGCCAAAACCCGGGATAAATCAGAATGCCTACATGGAGTCCTCACCCATGGGTAGTATCATCCAGTCCCTGGCCGCTATGCAGCAGACCCAGGTGGACACCTTCCGCTCACTGCGGGAGGACCCGAACGCCGGTTCCAGTACCTATTTGGAGGTGTGGGGCTGGCCGGAAAACCAATGGGCTGACTGCCTCCTTCCGTTTCTGTCAGGGGAGGCCCAACTCGCCGCACACCTGCTGCCGACTGCATGCTAGAGTACCTGATTCTCCAGCGATCTTGCAGCTTTGTCTTCACCCAGAAGCTGCACGATGTCTGCCGGAGATGTCTCCTGGCAGGGACCCAAAGCACCAAAAGTGTAGAACAGGTTGCGCTGGAGCAATTCATCGCCCAACTGCTGCCGGCAACACCGGAGTGGGTCCAGTGCCATCACCCGGGGTCGCTGGAGAAGGCTGTTAAGCTGGCAGAGGACCACGTATTGGCGTTCCCGAGGATGGAGGAATTTTCTCCTCTCTCTCTGTGCCGCTGCGGTGGGGGCAAACTCCCACAAAACCGGCCCTGCATGCTCGGAGCGGATTCCTCAACCATCCCCTACCCCTACTGTGTATAAAGATTATATATAGTGATGCAGGACACTCGCACACAAGAAGTTACCACCCAGTTGCTGGTCCCTAAGAGCCGCCAGGCATCCCTCCTATGGCGGGACATCCAGGACAGGATAAAACACTTTTCCGTCTCATGGCTCGCTTCTACTGCCCGCGCATTTGCAGGGATGTTTGCAGGTGGTGTGCATCATGTCGCGAATGTCAGCTGTTGAATCTGCCAGCCACCCCAAAAGCGCCCTCTCCCATTAATCAAGGTCCCATTCGAAAGAATTGGAAGGGACCTCGTTGGGCCATTAGATCAGTCAGCACGCAGCTAGCGCTTTGTATTGGATCTCATGGACTACGCAATGTGATATACGGAAGCAGCTCTGCTTCGCAGCATCTCAGCATGCAGTGTTGAGAAAGCACTCTTCAGTGTGATCTCCCAGGTTGGGATCCAGAAAGAGGGCACAACAATGTCGCGCGCACTGCACACTCCACGGGGTTTTCTTTGTTTCACTCAAACTTCTTTGCGGTCATAGACCTGGCAGCATCCTAGATGTTGTGAGGGAAAATTTGGAGAAGGAGGGACCTTCTAATAGCAAAAACGAAATTCAGTACGTTCTTGACCGGAGAGAGAAATTCCACACATTGGGTGCTTTAACACAGGAGAATTTGCTGCAGGCTCAAGAATGTCAATCCTGACTGTATAACAGGGGTGCTCAACTGCGCAGTTTAACACCCGGAGATAAAGCACTCATTTTGCTGCCCACTTCGAGCTCAAAATTACTTGCCAAGTGGCAAGGGCCATTTGAGGTCACACAGCAAGTCAGGGACGTTCACTATGAGGTAGTGCACACGGATGGGGGAGGCACACCAGATCCATCACGTCAACCTCCTAAAATTATGGAGGGAGGCTGAGTCAGCGGTGCTGACGATAGTGGTTCCTGAGAGGGATGAGCTGGGACCGGAACTAAATCGGTCGCAAAACTAAAGAGAGAACCAGATACAGTCCAGTGGACAGAGCAGTGCCAACAGGCACTCAAGTTTGACATTTCAACATAGATATCCAACACACATAGTGGCATAGTGCATGGACATGCAATCTCTATAAGAAATTACAAACAACATGATGAGCTTGTGTGAGATCATGCTGTCAACAGTAGTTTTTAAAAGAATACAGAAAACTTCATTTTCACTTGTCTTTCACATTTTTCATGTGGACAGGATGCAAAAATTGATCAAAAAACATATATTTTCGAAACTATCCATAAATGTTTGGATGGGGTCTTTATGTCAACATTTGCTTTGTGAGAGACTACTCAGTCATGTATATTTCCCTGTGCACATTTAATAAACTTAAATTATTACCATATTCAGGTATACAGACATTCCAGGGTCAGGAATGGGTAATGCATATAGCGACTCCAACAATTCCTTCTTTAAACTCTCCTGTAGCAGGCACACAAAAATACAAATTAGTAATAACAATTTTATTAAATCCTTAACAAAAAGCCTACTGCAATTAGTGTTGTCCAAAAGAGGAAAATGAACTAATCATCATATAGCTGTAATAGCTACAATAGAAGTATCCAACTACCCACCATTAACTGACAGTAGGTCTTACTTGGGCATTGGGGTAATTTAATTCTCTAGGAAGCTTTCAGTACAATATCACCCAACTTATATGTTTAGCATTAAAAACTTTTGGCTATCCCTACATGCAGTCATCTTTGCATGCATTTCCATACTTTTAGTGGACCCAAAATCTAAATCCAACTTTTATGAAAATTCCAGGATGTATGTGGCTACAAACCCAAATGCATACTTACACCACATCCCCAAATACACAGAATACACTGCCAAGCTATGCATTGCTGTGACTATGCTTACCTGTCCTTTATTAGTGTAGTTAACCAGGATATTCAGCAGTTTGTAGAAAACTTCAAACCAGGGCAGATAACTGTATGCACAAACCAACATGTCCACACATTTAAACATTGTTAGAACACATCAAACCATAATAGATAACTGCAGCTCACCTAAGGAAGCAGTAGCCACTCTGAGCTCCATCTGATAGTTGGCAGAAGCCAAAACGCTGCTTACTCTCAGCATCAGTCAAGACAAATGTGAAGTCTTGTCCCACCTGTCTCCCTGCCTGACTGAGATTGAGAATTGGTCTGAAGTCTGTATCTAAAGACAGACTTAAAGTAAAAGTATGCATGTGTACCTGAATGTGTGTTATACCTGTCCATATTGAAAGGGAAACAAAACTTTGGCACAGTCTGCAAAGTTTCCTGAGGAGGAGAGAAAGGAAGAAATTATTTTCTGTTGACAAGAGAAAATTACTATTTTCTAGAGTGTCTGAAAATAACTGGCAAATACCTGATATTAGTAGAATTTCACATTTATAAAAATGTGTTAACAGAAGCAACAAAAAATTATGAAACAGAAAATATGGAATTCTATCTTACATGTCAGCAGCTTCAATCTAATTTATGGCATTTTATATAACTGTATCTATGTACACTATGCCTTCAAATAATAATAATAATAAGTTTCTTTTATATAGAGCCTTTGACAAAACCCAAGGTCGCTTTACAAAAAGAAAAAGGGAGAGAAGTATTAAGAGAAGAGAAAAAAGAAGATCAGGGAGTGTTAGGGGGACTGAAATGTATGGGTAAATAGTTGAGTATAAGGGAGAACAGAAAATAAGAATAAGTTTTTCCATACATATACTTACTCATGCAGTGGGTGTGCCTGGTGTAGCTTGTACCTACCTATATCTGAAAACTTGCCCTATACCGGTCATTAATGCTTATAAGATTGCACCTAAACCAGCCATTTATCACATCATTAAGAGCTTCAAGGAGAGAGGATCAATTGCTGTGAAGAAGGCTTCAGAGCACCCAAGAAAGGGTCACCAACAGTGAAGAGCTTTTTAGCAAATGGCACCAGGCACGTGTGAGTGCATCTGCACACAGTGAAGCAAAGGCTTTTGGAGGATGGCCTGGTGCCAAGAATGGCAGTAAAGAAGCCACTTCTCTCCAAGAAAAACATCCAAGACAGACTAATATTCTGCAGGAAGAGCAGGGATTGGACTGGACAAAGTTATTTTCTCTAATAAAGCCCCCTTCAGACTTTAGGCCATGCCTGTAGAATAGAACACATGCTTGTGTGTCTTTGTTCTATTCTAGAAGCTCTCAATGTCAGGGCAAGTTGTCAGATGTAGGCAGATACCAGCAGTATGTTGTAAGTGTGTGCACAGTGACGGAGAAGAAATGTATATAAGAACAACTATTCCAGCAACACAGTTATGCACTTTTACACATACCATCATATATACACAAAGACACAACTGTACACAGCCGCATACAGGTGAGTAAAGCATAATAATGATATGCAGACCTGGTCAGCATAGTCCTCAGGGAAAAGCCAAAACATCACTGGCCCTAAACAACACAGTAACAATATAAATTAGTGTTATGAGAATAGACTCAGCAGAACATTTTCTGCCATGTGCCATGCTGTGACATCCTCCACCAGCCAGCCTAATTTTTAATAATGTGTTGTTACATTGTTATAGTTCAGAGGATACATGTATAAAAAACCTATAGATCATTGTCTGTGCAGATCCACAGACAAATTTAACCATGTTTTATGTTTGCAAATCAAAAAATAAACAAACACTTCCCTTATCAAAATTCCCTTATCAGCTCCCAAGGGGTACAATGGAGAAGATTTCACCCTATTATCTGGAGATTGAGAGTTCAAGCCTGAATGATGCCATAGCTGCCTGTGGCCAGTAGCTGAGAGCAAAACTGGCCATGCTCTCAGGGTGGGAGAGGTAGTGACAGTATCCAAGCACAAGCACCTGTGAGCTCATGCATAAAGAAGGTGGGTGGGAGAGTGTGCTACACCACTCCCTGACATTGCATGAGCAGCAGATCAAAAAGATGCAGTCACATGTCTCAGAGGAAGCATACGATAGCCTCACCCTCCCTTGACTGTGACATGGGAGAAATCCCAGTGGGTGGGAATTGCACATGACTAAAATGGGGGAAATGGATATTATGAGTCCTTTAGCTAAACAGCTTAACAACTAGGCAACCAAAGAAACTGTAAAAAAAGGAATAAATTTGCTAATGCTGCTTACATATTTAATTGTGCTTTTATGAACACTAGATAAACACACACAGTTTTCTTAGAGACCTTTATCACAAAGTCACATATTGCCAGTATGACTTGGCCATACTGTACTATCATCAATGGCTAGTTTTCCCTTGTACCTTCCCACTAAGGTTCAACTTTGGTTTCAGGTCACAGGGAATCCAGTGTTCCTAAAACCAAAGGGGATATATATAACACAAAATGTGATTCACAAATTTGAGAAACATAAATTTGAGAAACAGAAACCCTGGGTTTGGCCACAGTTATCTGTATGCATTATCCTGCTTCAGAATAAATTCAGGGCCAATCACACACCTGCCTTGTGGTATTTGCATGAAGGACAATTATCTGCCTGTATTTCTCAGCATTGAGGACACCATTAATCCTGACCAAATCCCAAACTCCATTTGCAGACATGCAGCCCCAAACTTGCAAGAAACCTTGGCCGACCACTGTGTCTACGATCCTCAAGCCGTTTTGAAGAAGCACAAAGAAACAGGCAATACTGAACAGTACATTTTGAAACCATAGTCTGCTGATGCAGTATAACTTTGCTGTGCTCAGTCTTGCCATGGTGTATGACATCAAATTGTCTTCCACAGCCTTACCTTGTAGCAGAGTTGGCTGTTCCTCAGTCAATTTTAATGACTGTGTTTCATACTACATGTGAAATTGATGATCATGTTTCACCTGTTTGGTATATTTAGTTGATCATACAACTGACTATAATCTTACAAAATCCATGACTTTGTGCTAGTGTACCTATAAGAATTGATTCTGGATGGAAGGCAAAGGGTAGTAACAAGAAATATTGATTTGATTTAGATATTTCTTTGTTCACTCACTTTGCATTTAAAAAAATAAACAATTATATGTATGTTTGAAAGCATTCTTAGTTTACAGCATTTTTCCACACCTGCATTTTTTGCACAGTACTGTACATGGCACAATAACAGATCACAGTTCTAATTCATTCTGATGTTTGATAACATTAACTGAAGCTCAATACCTGTCTCTAAATGATTTTATGCATTGCACTACTGCCACATGATTGGCTACTTAGGTAACTGCAAGAATGTGTACAGGTGTTCTGAATAAAGTGGACAGTTTGTATACGTATTGTGTGCACCCCTTCCCTGCAGTGGTGCTCATTCATGCAGTTATCCAATGAGACAATCATTTAACAACAGCACAGGTACTATTCCTGTCAAGAACAAAGTCTGAAATTATCATGGGCAGACACTCACCAAAGCTGGACAGTTAAAGATTAGAAAAAAACTGTCCAGTTTTAGTATTTCTGTACCCATACTAGTCTCAGATTCTTGTTTTTCACTGACAGTAATTGAACCCAATGCAGTCTTCTGCTGTTTTGTTCAGATTCAAGCATGTAGTGCTTAGAATCTTATTGTAATTTTTAGAAATGTTCTGCTTTTTCTTTTTATCATTATTTGTTACGTCAATGACCTAGAGAGGGTGACCGAGCGCCTCCTCTGGAACTACTAGAACCACAACGTTGGCTCTCCGTGTGGGATCATTACATGTTGATCCAATATACTATGGAGTCAGCAGAGTGTACGAGTCTGCACCGAGCTCTTAAGAGCAATACTCAGCAGCTGAAGGAGGTCCGAGCCGCCCTTCAGGGACTCACCGGGAGACGTGGTGAGACTGCCCCCACACGTGAGTCCCGTGCCCCCAGTGCCCTACCCGAACGTTATAGTGACCCGGAAGGGTGCAGCCCGGTGCATGTGGTGAGTAGTGTGATTTCTTCAGCTTCAACCCAGTTAACGTTTCCGGTACAGATAGACTCTCGGAACCATTGATTCTTTTTCCCTGCTTTTATAGATTCCGCCACCAGCTTCATCGACCGAGTGGTCATGGAGGTCCGTCAGATCCCAGTTAGAAGATTGAACACCCATATCTCATCAAGGCTGTGGATGGAGCCCCCATCGGTACTGGTCAGGTCACTCACCAGACCCTACCCTACCCTCCCACCCAGTCATCCTGGGGATTGACTGGATGAAGCTCCACGACCCAGGTATTTCCTGGAAGGAGGGAGAGATTTTACACTGGTCATCTGCCTGCCTTTCTTCTTGTGTCCGACCGTTCATTCGTCCCTTGTGTACTATTAGTGTTGAAAGCCTGGAGACTGATGCCATCGTCATGGTTCCCAGATGCTACAATGATCTCATGGCTGTATTCGATAAACAAAAGGCAGAGGGCTTGCCCCCCCACCGAAGCTTTGACTGTGCTATTGACCTGCTACCCGGTTGTGCCTCCTAGGAACAAAGTATATGCTCTCTCACTTCCGGAACAAGAGGCGAAGACTGAGGTGGAAGACTGCCTTCAGCACCACCACCAGTCACTACGAGTATGTAGTCATGCCCTATGGATTAGCCTGCGTACCCAGTGATTTCCAAAATTTGATCAATGAGGTGTTTCGGGACATGTTAGGGGTCTGCGTCCTCGTGTTCTTACCAAACCTACCCACGCACATTCACCAGGTCCGCCTAGTTTTGCTAGAAACTAAAACGCCTTTTGGAGAACCAGCTGTACATTAAAAGAGAGTGTCTTTTCCATCAGACACACCGAGTTTCTCGGCTATCAGATTGAGCCAGCTGGTATCTCCATGAATCAGCAGAAGGTGGAGGCGGTTACTCAGTGGAGGCGTCCAGCCACAGTCAGTGAACTACGAAGTTTTCTGGGTTTTGTGAACTTTTATTGGCGTTTCATTCGCAGTTTTAGCACTATCGCCTCTCCGCTCACTAATTTGCTCAAGGGGGACGCAAAGAGATTAAACTGGAATGCCCAAGCAGAACAGGCTTTCCGTGAATTTAAGCATGCTTTCAAGTCCACGCCCATTTTGAGATAGCCAGCCCCGCACTCCCATTTATCGTTGAAGTCGATGCGTCAAGTCAAGGGGTGGGGGCCATTTTGTCACAACGCCAGGGTATGCCCGAGAAGCTTCATCCAGTTGCCTTCTTCTCTCGGAAGCTGTCTCCCACTGAATGCAACTATGATGTGGGAGACAGAGCTTCTTTCCATCAAGCTCGCTTTCGAGGAATGGAGGCACTGGTTGGAGGGAGCCAACCACCCAGTCACTGTGTTCACCGATCATAAAAAATAGGGTGAGCCAAGAGACTCAATCCACGCCAAGCCCGTTGGTCCATCTTCTTTTCTCATTTCAATTTTGTCATCTCTTTCAGACCCGGTAGCAAAAATGGAAAAGCCAAAACCTTATCGCAACAGTTCGACTCTCGCGGTACCCCCAGGTAAACTGTTTGTGCCCGCAGCACACCGCGGGGCCCTCATCACTTGGGCTCATGTCTCACCAGGGTCAGGTCATCCAGGAACTCACCGCACCTTGGAGCTTCTACAGGCCAAGTATTGGTGGCCCAACATGAGCCAAGAGGTACATAAGTTTGTTAAATCATGTTCTGTTTGTGCACAGGCCAAGACACCTTGCCCTTGCCAGTTCCGGATAGGCCATGGTCAGACCTAGCCCTGGATTTCATTACTGATCTCCCACCGTCACAAGGTCAGACCATAATCTTGGTTTTAGTTGATCGTTTTTCCAAGAGTGTCTGATTTCTGCCTTTACCTAGTCTGCCCACAGCCCTAGAAACAACTCAATGAGAAATTCTGGACACCATCAGCCAATCAGCATTCAGCAGGCATATGACAGACTCCTCATTGTCTATTCGGGACAAAACTTGACAGTTGTGTTCAGGCCTGGCCTCAATACTGACCTGTTAAGTTTCGAACAATTTGGGGTCGCTATTCCAGAAAAACAGGTATATCTTGATCATTTAATTTTTTTGACATGAAAATTGATTTTTCTCATGAAGTCCAGTGAAATTTGTAAATAAACATTTTTACGGCTTCCGGTTGGACTCAGCCGAAGATGGCAGCATAAACTTCTAGCTCCCACAAACCAAACAAACAAAAAAAATCCCTGAATTCACAACTGACTTAAATACATGTCTTGAACTCAGCAATGGAACGGGGAGGGAGAACTCAAAGTCAGAGAAAGAGCAAAGACAACGAAAAAACTGACGGATAAAGAGGACGAGGGAAACATGACCGAGGCGGACAACAGCGGTGCTGATGGTGAACACGAAGCTGAGACGACCGTAGCAATCCGCTTGGGGCTAAAAGATGTCAAAGAAATACAAAGTCTTAAAACTGAATGACGTTCTGATTTGGCCACATTCAAAGTGGAATTCAAAAAAGAAATGAAAGAACAGTTTCAATATTTCAAGCGGGAGATCAATCGGAGGTTAACAGAAACGGCTAAACAGTTAGGCTCACAAGCTAACAGAGCTGACGAAATAGAGCAAAGAGTGGGCCAAACTGAAATGTGGAATATGGAATAAAATCCAAGCGCGCTACACCGCTCCCAAAGGTTGCATGAGCCACAGTTCGAAAAGAGGCGGCGATTGGCGTCACGTGAGC
>JANCOA010000023.1:37767-48157 GCA_024363135.1 Leptodoras oyakawai | reverse complement strand
AGAAATTTCCCAGGTCGCCCCACCCAGGGATCGAACCCGGGTCCTTCTTGCTGTGAGGCGACAGCACTATCCACTGCACCACCGTGCCACCCTAGGTTGTCAGATATCTTTCTTAAATTTAACGGCTAAACCGCGGACATCACAGAAATGTAGTCTTTGTTTGAAAAAAAAAAAAAAACATTTTTTAAATCAAACTATAGTGTGTATGCTTGTCTCTGTTTGAGCTAATATCAATTATTGGGCTAATATCAATGGAGAAATACAATTGGTGATTTTTGCAAATAAATACAAATATTAGTACTGCTATTGACTGGATAATTTTGGTTGGTCATAACCAATCAGTTAAATTAATACACTTGCATAGCCAAAGCTATGAAAATTTTTGTAAGGCAGCTTGGCCGCAGCCCTACGATGGATTGGCGCCCTGTCTAGGGTTGATTCCTGTCCTTGCGCTCTGAGTTGCCGGCTGGGCACCAGCTCCCCCGTGACCCCGTAACTGGGAATAAGCGGTACAGAAAATGACTGACTGACTGACTGACAGCTTGGCCGCTCCAGAGGCCACTCCCCTGCTGTGAAGCAATTAGTGTCCATTGTCTTGGTAATGACTCTCAGTGCGTTTGAAGTACTGACCCCTACATTTATGGAAAACGTAGTGAAGTCAAGGCAAAAGCAAATGCACAATTAGGCAGAGCAAATGTGTTTGTGTTGTAAGTTTTATAAACATATTAAAGATGTACTTTCAAGTATCATATTTCACAGACACATACTACCAGATGTATAGAACAATGGTAATTTTGTTGTGTCCAGTGAAACAGTCAAACATCTACAGTTTGATTTCCACTCCTAGCAAATGTTCTTATTGTAAACTATATTGTAGAACAATATACACTTATACTGCATAAGACGCTTACACTACTGTTTTGTAGAAGACGTTTTAGCTACTTTGTTAGAATTTGCGTATGTGTGATTTATACTAATAATAACATCGATCATACAAATGCTGTTGTAATATTATTTTATACACACAGACACACATACGCATAAAAAATGCAAAAAAAATATGAATGTGCTCATTGAAGATGTTTATGCACAACATTGTATATATACATTGACGGATGGAGAAAGAGTGCAGCAGTTCAATGGTCCTCTCTCATTCATTTACATAACAAAACTTGTTACATTCATTGTTGGCAAGAAGGAGGGATGTCCTCAGGATCGAGAAATCCTGGCCATGCTAGTGTTAAAGCTGTTAAAACAGTGTTGCTGATGTACAGCAATGGTCCCATGATGATACATGATGTGTAGCTATAAAGTAGGTAGACTTAATTAACTATCTTATAAATCTTATATGAAGATATTATGTATAAACCAATGACTGCAACCCTATATTCAACCCTAGAATTATTTTTAAAGCACTTAAATTGCAAACTAATAGCCTAAAGGATATGGTCCTGGGGTTAGCCAACATGCGAGAATATAGTTTTGGTCCCATCACAACATTACAAAGCTATTATCTGAACGCATTAACTTTAATGGGTTGTTTGCAACACTGTGTACACTTTGATCAAAAGTATGTGGCGATAATTTGCATATTTATGAAATGTTGTTAAAAAAAAAACATCTTTGTGTGTAGCATTAAGATTTCCTTTCACTGGAACTAAGAGGCCTAGCTCAAACCACTTGTAGCATGACAATACCCCTGCAAACTAAGTGAGATCCACAACCCCACTTAACACTTTTGTCATTTTTCAAATTACATCTGTGCCCAACAAATCTTTTGACATACATAATGGCCTTATACTGTATCTAATAATTCTTGTCATGTTTTACAGCACATTTTTTGTCATTGAGTGTGCATATTTGTGACATTTTACATTCACGCTTTTATTCACAGATAACTCTCTTGACTGTTCCTAGGAGAAAAAAGAAGTGTGTTCGCTACCTTCAAGGAGGACAGTGCACCAGCCCCAGTTCCTCCAATGGAAGTATTATAGATTCACATTCTCCTGTTCATCACTTCACACACCCCAGTTCTCCTCTAAGCTTCCCCTTTCCTTTTCCGAAAACCAGCAATCTCCTTGCACAGCCCAGGAAATGCCCTTACCCTCATCACTCAGTCCTCACAAAATCCCAATTTTCTTTAGCAGTACGAAAACAGACCACAATCCACACATCTGTACGCCATATCATTAAGCAATGAGACCCAGAAACTCTTCTGCCTTCAGTGTTTTCATTAGACACTATAATCATTTTAATGGAGACACCAGCTTCTCTGTGTATCACATTGCTTGCAACTTCATTTTTAACATTTAAAAATGTCTTAAAATGATTCTATACCTTCAAATGGTATTCTATACATAATTTTCAAACATTTGTTTTCATTTGTATTTCTTATTCCTGCTTTTCCATTTATTTACAAACTGGCTGAGTGCTGTGTTGTCTGTTATCTAAGCCAAACCAAACACCACAGTATCAAGTATCAGTATGTTTCAAGTAGCAACAGTGGAAATGCTTCCTTTTGTTCTATATATTCAGCCATAGAATAGAAATGTGCAGAGTTCTCAAGTTAAAATGGAGTTTATATTGAATTAATGCAGCTCCTCAAATTACTGTGCTTGTTTACTTCATATACAGTCCCTGACAGAAGTTCTGTCGCTTATCCATGTTGTGGAAACAAAAGCTTATAACCTGACTTTAAATTCATCCATTGGTTTTAGAAATGACTCATATGAAAGCTGAAATCCTCCCAAATGAGGTTTAATTCACGGAAATAAATTTGCTTCACTGCAGAAATATTGATCATTTAATGAACACACAGTTCATAGGTCAGATTTTGGCAAGACAAATGTTTCGTCACCTTGTCATATAATGCACCCAATCCTAGTTTACAACCTCACCTGTGCTCACTCATCGATCGGTTAATTAGTGGGTGTGTATAAAAACAGAGTTGGCTGGCACCTTTAATATGTCTCAGCGTCAAGTCCAAAGAATTGAAAAAAGATTTGAAGAGACTGGAGATGTTTTTGACAAGCCCAGGTCTGGCAGACCCCGCAAGACAACTGCTCAGGAGGTACGTTTGTTGGTTAGAAAATCCAAAGCCAGCCCCTCTTCCACTGTAGCAGAGCTCCACCAGGCCTGGTCACCTCAAGTCCCTGTGTCAACTAGAACAGTTTGTAGGATTCTGTCTCGAAATGGCCTCCATGGTCGAATCAGTGCTCAGAAGCCAGCACTAAACAAAAGGCAATTAAAAAAACGTCTGGCCCACAGCCTGCTAAACGGATAGATGCTGGAAAAGTGGCAGAAGGTGGATTTCTCAGATGAATCTTCAGTTGAATTACACCACAGCCGCCGCAAATACTGCAGGAGACCTACTGGAGCCTGTATGGATCTAAGATTCACCCAGAAAACAGTTAAGTTTGGTGGTGGAAAGATCATGGTCTGGGGTTACATTCAGTATGGGGGTGTGCGAAACATTTGCAAGGTGGAAGGCAATATCAATAGCCTAAAATATCAAGAAGAATTACCTTTTACATTCCCAATCATAAAAGGGGTCAAATTTTGCAGCAGGATGGTGGGCCATCGCATACATCCATCGCTACATCAAAGTTCCTCAAGGCAAAGATGATCAAGTTGCTCCAGGACTGGCCAGCCCAGTCAACAGACATGAACATAATTGAGCATGTTTGAGGTAGGATGAAAGAGGAAGCTTGGAAGACATACCCAAAGAATCTTGATGAACTCTGTGAGGCATGTAAGACTGCATTCTTTGCTATTCCTGATGACTTCATCAATAAATTGTATGAATCATTGTTGAACCGCATGGATGCAGTCCTTCAAGCTCATGGAAGTCACACAAAATATTGAATATGGCTCTAATAGCACAACAACTTTATTCACCATCTGAAGTGAATCTTTTTATTTGAAGTAAAACAAGTATTTGTTTGATTTTCACATTAGTTTCTGTGGGTAACAAAACTTTTGTTTTGCCCAAATCTGACCTTTCTGTGTTCATTAAATGATCAATATTTCTGCAGTGAAGCAAATTTATTTCTGTGAATTAAACCTCATTTGGGAGGGTTTCAGATTTCCTATGAGTCATTTCTAAAACCAATGGATGAATTTAAAGTCAGGTTATAAGCTTTTGTTTCCGCAACATGGATAAGCGACAGAACTTCTGTCAGGGACTGTACAACAAAGTTCTTGATTTCCTTTAAAAAAACTTTTTTTTGCTATTTTTACAAAGGTGGTGATTTTTTGTGTTTTCTTGGGTGACATATCCTTTTTTTAATATATTAAACATTTTGGAAATCTCTGACTTGAATTTATGTTTATAGCAATGATAAAATAAATACTCCAGTGTTTTTTTAACCTACCCTCTATTCACAAATTAAATTAACTTTACAGAGTTGGACATTAATTTGTTTATACAAGTGAAATAAAAAATACTGATAATATTGTCTCTCTCAATGGGTCTCAGGGGGTGCTTGAGCCTATACCAGCACTCACTGAGCAGAAGGCAGGGAAACACCCTGGATATGTCTCTAGTCCATCACAGGGCAGACACACAGACAGACACATTCACACACACTGAAACCTAGGGGTAATTTTTTTTCTCCATCTGAAATTACATACATATACTGATTTTCCCAATAACTGTACTTTTATCCCTATTTTTGTGTTTACTGCACAAATAATATAGTAAAGAAGTTTCTATTCTTTACTCACCTTCTTATTGGCTTACATAGGTATATAGGTTCAGGACCCCTTCATTTTTAATCAAGTATTTAAAAAATATGAATTGATAAAATGTATTCTGCAAAAATACTCCATTAAATTTATAAACATGTATTTATAAAGTTTTGCTAAGTGAATAAAAGGCAGGGAAAATAACATTACAACGCCACTTATAACTGTTCAGGGTCACGGGAGGGCACATCCGATGTAGGGAACACACACTCATGCACTCATACACACACTCACACACAATGTCAAAATCTGTTTACATTTCAAAACAAAATGGTCACATGCAAATTAATCTTTCTAAAAAAAAATGCATATTTTACAGGTGCAACTCATTTATGGCATTTAGCAGACACTCTTATCCAGACTGAAGTACATATTCATTAACTTGGAATATCCAAAGCTATTGCTAGTAGACCTGGATTCAAGATTCAAGAAATTGAAATACAAAAATTACATGCAGAATAAATACAATCCTACAACCCAAAAATTACTCCTAAATTACAACCCCAGTTCCAATGAAATTGGCCCGTTGTGTGAAACATAAATAAACACAGAATATGATGATTCCTTTTAACAATACATTTTTGCTTTTATTGCTTCAACAGTCTGGGGTCTTCATTGTTGTATTTTGCACTTCATAATGCGCTACACATTTTCAGTGGGAGACAGGTCTGGACTACAGACAGGCCAGTCTAGTACCTGCACTCTTTTACTATGAAGCCACGCTGTTGTAACACATGCAGAATGTGGATTGGCATTGTGTTGCTGAAATAAGCAGGGATGTCCCTGAAAAAGATGTTGCTTGGATGACAGCATATTCTACCCTTCAACCAACTTGTACCTTTCAGCATAAATAGTTACTTCACAGACGTGCAAGTTACCCATGCCATGGGCACTAACACACCCCCATACCATCAGAGATGCTGGCTTTTGATTTTGCGCTGATAACAATCTGCACAGTCCTTTTCCTCTTTGGCCCAGATGTCCATGATTGTATTACTGTTGTAATACTGTCCATTATTGTATTACTACATAGATGCACTTTGCAGTTCTACAATTACAGACTGTAGTCCATCTGTTTCTCTACAAACATACATGTTAGTCCCATTTACTCTGTTCTCTAATGGTCAGGACAACCACAGGACCACCAAAGGTCGGGGACTATTTGGGTGGTGGATGATTGTCAGTACTGCAGTTGCACTGATGTGGTGGTGTGTTAGTATGTGTTGTACTGGTGTGAGTGGATCAGATACAGCCATGCTACTGTGTCAAAATGAGATGAGCCACCAGGCAGCCACTGACAGTGAAAGTGATGAAGAAAGTGTGGAGAGAACTGTCTATGGAAAATTAATGATTGAACATTGGCAAAAAAGCATGACTCCAGAGATAGAGGTAAGCCAAGAATAAAAAAGACAAAAAAAATCACAAAGGCCTGCCTTTGTAAGAGAGTCAGAGAGTGTCAAATCCAGGAACATACACAGGTTAGTCAATCAGGTGAACAGAATATGAGAGAGCAAGCAGAAACAATATCTAATGGGCTTGCAATTGGCTTTGCTTGACAGTCTTGACATTGCAACACATGGAAAGAAGGATGAATCCTGCTCATTGGACTAGGGCCCCGATAGGGAGAAAAAGTTCTTCTTGGGAGAAGGTCAATGTAGTCAAAAGGGCAGTGAAAAACCTGAAAGAGTTCTGGTTATAGGAGACTCTATCTTGTAGCATGTGAAATTAGCTAGGCCTTTAGGGACACCAGCAGCTTTAGTTAGGTGTATGCCAGGAGCCAAGGTACTAGACATAGCAGGTAAACTTAGGTTTTTAGGTAAGCATAGGTTTTCTGAGACAGTGGTTCATGTAGGAGCTAATGATATATACCTTCATCAGTCAGAGGTTGCTATGAGTAGTATTATAGACTGATTGACGAAGGTGTATATCATTAGCTCCTGTAGCAGTGTGTACATTTGCACAGAGAATATTAAATGCTGTAGCATGCTCTGGTATACTGTGCCAATGTAGATTACAGCAGTTTATGGTCTTTATAGAAAGTGTGAGCAATTTTGAGGCCAAGGGTGGCCTGTTAGGGCAGGATGGTATCAATCTCATTTGGGAAGGTGCTGCTCTCATTTCTTGCAGAATAGCTCATAGTCTTAGAACATGCCCAGTTAATCAATGACAAACCAATGTCAAAGCTAAGGTGAGGGAGCAGACAAACAGACAAACTGATAGCTGCACTGAGTTGTCACATAGGTTCCACTATATTGAGACTGTATCTATTCCCAGAGCTAAATAAGAGCTAAATGTAGAAACACTCAAAGTTTGTTTTAGTAACCTAATTAACATAAAATTAGATCATATTGAATGCACAGCCAGCACCTTTCATCTGAAGCTAAGGCAGTTAAATATCTTATATCCAAAGATTAATATTGTTATTATTATAACAATATTATTATTGTTATTGTTAACAAAACAATTACTGATCAGAAGTTTAATGTACGGTGTTTAACAGAAACATGGATTAAACCAAATGGAAATGTAGTATTAAAGGAAGCTAGTCCCCTTGCATACAGTTATGTACATTGGCCTCATCTAAGTGGCAGAGGAATCTCTCATTTATAATGATAATCTAGGCATCACACAAAACATGGACATAAATTCACTGCCTTTGAAGTTCTGTACAATAACATAACATACAGACCCATTGCAAAAATTAGAATATCATGGAAAAGTTGATTAATTTCCATAATTCCATTCAAAAGGTTAAACTTTCATAGATTATATTCATTCAGATTATTCAGGGCCCACAATTTAAACGATTTCAAATATTTATTTGTTTATTTTTACATAATTTGGGCTTCCAGCTCATAAAACCCATGAAAACAGGAATTTTAAATAATTTGAATACTGTGGAGAAATCAGCACAAACTACTTCTCAGTTTTTGCATGTTTAATTTCTCTATTTATTAACTCTTTAGGGTTCGATCTCGGTTCCTCCTTTCGTCCTGCATGCGAGCTCCGGCAGCCAGAATGGTTGTTGGAGTTACAAGAAGTACAAATTTACAGAGTGAATTTCATTGTGATGGCATCACCTGGGGGTGCTCCCCAGAGATGCAGACAATTCTAATACAGAGTGACCTATGTGTCTATGTGAGAAGGTGCGTGTTGCTCATGTGCGGTGGTCCTCCCTAAGAGGCCTCTTGATTGATGTCTCATTTCTAGATGGGAACAGGGCATCTCTTCATTCTACTTGCATGAATCCATTGAGGATTATCAGCAGTCAGTACGGCAGTTCGGCGATGATGGTAGTTGGTGGGCCGTATGCAGCTTCTCCAACCTTCCTTGGGTTAAGGGACTTCACTAGAACTGTATCACCTGAAACAAATGTGTGAGTCAGCTGATCTGTAGGCCCAGGGAGAGAACAAGAGACATTACCGTGCACACTATTCAGTTTTTCAATCAACGTCTGGGTGTAATCTGCCAACACTGCATCCAGGTCACCTGTAAATGAAATGGCAGGGTTAACTTTGTAGTAAAAGGGCTTGAACCAGACCCCAGGGTTTCAAATTGGGTTAGTACATAAAACAAACAATGACAAACAAACACAAAATGCGCAGCAGGGAGGGAGTAACCTTAAACTTAACTTTAAGTTTGCAGATTTACATAAGCCAAATTGTTTTACATAAGACAAACTTTCTACAGCCATTCCAATTCAACAACAAAGAGCTTAAATTTGTTGTTTTTATTTATTTTTTGCAGAGAAGCGCTAAGCAGGATTTCCCATCGACAAACAAAGAGAAAGTCCAAACTGCAACAGGCGCGGAGTACCTTAAACTCCAACCACCCTTCCAGTTCGACAAACAAAGAGAAATCCCAAACTGTGATACCACCCAAAGAGTGGTAATTGAACTGGGAACCTATAGCAAGCCTAACAAAAAGGGGAGAAAATTTACCAAGCAAAAACTGGGGATTTAAAAGGGTCAGGAGATCACCTTGCCGAACCACAGCCAGAGCTTAGTAGAGGCCCACTTGACTTTTCGAAGATTCAAAGGAGTTTGATGAAGTGCACACGACCCATTCCTTCGCCAGAGATCTTGCTTCTTTACTCGCCGTGCGGCATAAGCTTGTGAAGAAACCTGGAGTTCAACCGTGGTCGATCAGACATCGTAACATCAGCTGGCAGCTCTTGTAGTAGTGGTTTAGCTCTGGAGTCTGGAGTGGAGGCTGGAGTGGAGGTTCGGAGTCTCAGTTTCGATCAGCAAAGAACTTAAGGAATTACCATCGTAAACTGAGTAAACGTTTGTAACTTGAGATAAAGTCTTTCTTGCAGATGTTCTCCGGACGAAGTCAGAACAGAGAGCAAAACAGCTACCCCGCAAAACTGATGAAGTGTGAACTGAACTGTAAAGCTCAACTGAACAGCTGGCAAAAACTTCACTTAGGAAAAAGTCCAACTGCTCTGGTTACTACGAAGATTTTAAACATTTTAAACTTTTATCTAAAGAAAAGAAACATGTAATCAAAGAAATCACACATACAAACAGATGTAACTTGGTTTAGTAAAAACACATCATTAATTCGATGTAAACTTTTGATTATATGAAACTCATTGCGTAACATTTTGTAGGCAAGAGGAAAACAATCAATATAGAAACACGACAACCGTGAGAAAGTTTAATTCCATAACAAGTTTTCATTTATATCCGTCACTGATCATTCCATGGCAGTTAGCACCAAAAGGGGGTGCTGTTGTTCTTTCAAAAAGTACCTGCAGGTAACTTTTTGTCCTTTAGGAATTTATGGTTGAGGTCTGTTTATGGATAAGAGCACTTAGTGTTGGAATCCGAGGTGTCTCAGCAGTAATCTTGATAAACTTTGACTTCAAGTTTTAAACTTTTTTGCTTAGTTTGTAATTCCATCAGATAACATGCCAGGTGGTGTTTGGCCAAGCCAGGGGGTAAGCTTTGAGGTCAAGCCATGGTATGTGTAGGTGGTTGCATGTGTGTGCGTAGATCTTTCCTCAGGGTGTGGGGGTCACTTATCGAAGCAGGCCAGATCCGCTACACCCGGTTTATTTCAGGATGGCACAGAGGTTATATAGAATGGCACAGACAACAGTCATTTGTTCACAGGTATGTTAGGTATTGATCTGATTGGATGCATGCCCAGATCATGCACCCCCACATACAATGAGCACCCTGCGAGTGAGTGCTGACTACGTGCTTTACGTGTTCCAGGTGAATGAATAAAGGAGGGGGGACTACAAGGGTCAAGAAAAGGGGAAAGGTAGGGAGACAATACAGGTAACAAAAGGAGAGGAGGAAGCTGCACAAAGACATGCAGGACGAAATACCTAACATTGCAGAAAAAAAAGAAATTAGGATCACATCAAATCAATCAAAATATGGTACTTTTAAAATGATATGTCAATTGAGGCAATCAGCCTGTGGCATTGCCTGGGAGTTATGGAAGCCCATTTCCTTGATGCTTGCCATCAGCTCTTCTTTGTTGTTGGGTCTGGTGGCCCTCATTTTCCTCTTGAGAATACTCCATAGATGGCATGGCAGGGTCCAGGTCCAGTTTTGAAGCTGTGACTCCTGTCTCATTCCACTCTTTCTGGATCTCTGCCAGATTCTTGAATCTTCTCTTTTTGATA
>JANCOA010000023.1:0-10562 GCA_024363135.1 Leptodoras oyakawai | reverse complement strand
ACATTTAAGTGTGACAAACATGCAAAAAATCAGGAAACCAGGGAGGGGGCAAACACTTTTTCACACCACTGTATATACTTATATAACTTATATCAGAGTTGCACACTCTGTTCTGTCATAGGCAACCCAGTATTGTATTGTATTGTATTGTATCAACACAATATTGTGCATTTCTACTAGGTGTGCTATCAGAATTATGGTAAGTATGAGTTGGTAGATGAAAAAAGCAAGTAGAACCACTGAAATGTATGATACATGAGGATTAAACTATGGCTTCATAGTATTTCATACATACAGCACTGTGAAACAGTTTTTAGGCAAGTGGGGAAAAATGCTGTAAACTAAGAATGCTTCCAAAAGTGGAAGTGTTAATAGTTTATTTTTTATCAAGTTTCAAAATACAAAGTGAGTGAAAAGAAAATTCTAAATCTAAATTCAATCAATATTTGGTGTTACTACCCTTTGCTTTCAAACCAGCATCAATTCTTTTAAGTACGCTTGCACAAAGTCAGGGATTTTGTAGGATTATAGTCAGGTGTATGATCAACCAAATATACCAGACAGGTGCTAATGATCATCAATTTCACATGGAGGTTGAAACACAGTCATTAACTGAAACATAAACAGCTGTGTAGGAGGTCTGCTACAAACTCTGCTACAAAGTGAGGCTGTGGAAGACAGTTTCATGTCACACGGCATACACCATGGCAAGACTGAGCACAGCAATGTCATAAGGTAGTCTGCATCAGCAAGGGCTCTCCCATACAAATATTTCAAAGCAGACTGTTTTGGGGTTCAAGATGTACTGTTCAAGCTGTTTTGAAGAAGCACAAAGAAACAGGCAACATTTGAAGATTGTAGACGTAGTGGTCAGCCAAGGAAACTAAATGCAGCAGATGAAAAACACATCCAGCTTATTTCACTTCAAATCGGAAGATGTCCAGCAGCGCCATCAGCTCAGAACTGGCAGAAACCAGTGAGATCCTCATACACCCATCTACTCTTCGGAGAAGTCTGGCCAGAAGTGGTCTTCATGGAAGAGTTCAGCCAAAAAGCCATGCATCCAACATGGCCAAGTGCCTCAACTATGCATGAAAACATAGGAATTGGGGTGCAGAAACATGACAGCCGGTGCTCTGGACTGATGAGTCAAAATTTTGTAGCAGAAGGCAGTTGTCCACCAGGGGGTAGAGCAGTACAATAATGAGTGTGTGCAGGCAACAGTTAAGCATGGTGAAGGTTCCTTGCAAGTTTCAAGGTGCATTTCTGCAAATGGAGTTGGAGATTTGGTCAGGATTAATGGTGTTGTCAATGCTGAGAAATATAGACAGTTACTTATCCATCATGCAATACCACCAGGGACATGTATGATTGGCCCCAAATTTATTCTGCAGCAGGAAAACCACCCCAACCATACAGCCAATGTCATTAAGAACTATCTTCAGTGTCAAGAAGAAAAAGAAGCGATGGTATGGCCCCTACAGAGCCCTGATCTCAACATCATAGAGTCATGATGGGATTACATGAAAAGGATTCCAGAAGGAATTGAGGAAGCCTACATCCACAGAAGAGCTGTGGTTAGTTCTCCAAGATGTTTGGAACAACCTACCAGCCAAGTTCCTTCAAAAACTGTGTGCAAGTGTACATAGAAGAATTGGTGCTGATTTCAAGGCAAAGGGTGTTCACACCAAATATAGATTTGATTTAGAGTTCTCTTCTGTTCATTCACTGCATATCATTAATTGATGAAAAATTTTAACACTTCCATTTTTGAAAGCATCCTATCATTCATGATAGGATGCACATTTTGTGGAGTTTCTGCACTTTTCATATGTGTATGGCAAGCAGATCTGATCTCCAGTACTATAATGTGATGGAAAAGTTTTCTCTTATGATCTTTGTAAAAATCGACAATTTAGTGTCATGGACATTATCCAACTGTTCAACAATTATTAATTATTCTCATTCTATGTAATATTTAATATTATTATAATAAATAATAATCATTTGTTCATTGAAACCATGGGGATTTGTATTGTTGAACTTTCCATTCACAGTATAGAGTGTTCCTTTTAGGAAGAAATTAGGAAGAAATTCACATACCCCATATCTTAACAGAGGTAAGCCTGTAAGCCTGTCAAAATTACTCAAGGTCATTTACACCTATAGTAGATTATTAGTCTATTTATGAAGCATTATACATTTATGGAAATCTTACCCATGGAGATATTCATCTTTGTGATTTTCTCAATTTCTGTACCCACATTTCTTAGCTGTTTTACAAATTTATACGCAGTGAGAGGGTTGCTGATGAATGTTTCTGGTTCTTTAGAGGAATTGTCAAAGATACTGTCAAGACCTTGAAGAGCCCTGTCAGCATTTAAAAGGGAAAGGTACAAGGGAAAATTGTTAAACATTATCCAAAACACTTTGTAACAATAAATACTTTCTTGCAAATGGACCAAAACCATAAACCCATCTTGAGGTGACAGGATACTTATGAAGTTAAACTGGCAAGAATTGTGTATGCATGTGTAAAGTCTGTTGAAAAACTCTGAAATGGTCCTAGACCCATTTTCCACTCTTAAGAGATGATAGATGTAGTAATATGAGAAGGGTTTTATGAGGTTGAAAGAGACAGTTTCTTAGGTTTTCTACCTTTTCAAAAGATCCATTTGATTTTCCAGCGACGAAATGTAGATTCGAAGACACTGAGAAAGATCTTTCTTTGTGTCAATGAGCTGGGTCATATGGTCTGTAAAACACCCTTCAAATCATCAGTTCAATTCATAAATCAAGAAAGACTGCTTGTTTATAATGACTTAAGGGATTTAAGTCTAAACACTGTACTAGACATTAGTCTTGTAGTACTTACACCAAAAAAAATGATATAGTACTTATTTTTTTAAATCAAATCATTTTCTCTGAAAACATTTAGCTGACAAGATTTTATATTAGTAATGTATATTGTTCTGTCACATAAAAAAAATCACAATTGATTTGTTCACATCATTTTGTTTATTAAATTGTCTTAGAAAAAATAATAATGCATATTATTATAATTTTATGTACTGTATATTTATATACGCTTATATTACATACTCATTTCTGAAATATAGTAGTATGCTTATTAAGTATTATGTGACAAAACCAACATGCCTATAATTCATATCACCAAGATTATTGTGTAAACATAGTAAGAAAAATGTATTTACCAGTTGAAGAGTAGAACTCATTGATCCCAGTACAAATGTCCAGTATCACAATAATAATCCACTTCATTTTCATTTTTGAGTTTGAATATTCTGTTGAATGTTCTGTTGCTAAAGCAATGCACAACAACTGAGCAAATACATTACAGGCTCTGCTGAATACAGAAGAATTTTAATGGTACAAAGCCACACAAGTAAGACTATAATAACAAGGTTACTTGCTATACCTGTTTGTGAAACAGTGTGACTAATGGCAATTGAGAAAGACATAATGACTATAAATGCATGTTTACACATTACTTTCAATTGTGTAATGTATGCAGTCTCATATAAATTTCAGCTAGGGGAATAATATTTTTTTGTTTTCCATAGCAATCTCTAAATCTAAATCTCTGGTTTTGCACCCGTCACAGTCAATCAATCCTGGAAGACCAGTGACTGTATGAGTCACATCACTTACTGAACATAAAACCTACCATGGACCACGAATTAGCCCAGTTTTGTCATGTATGTAAAGCCAGTCACCAGTCACCAACATATAGTTCCTCAAACTTTAAATCTTTTTTTTGTCTTTTCAACTTAGTGGAGAAAAAAAGAAAGACAAATAACATAGACCCATTCCAAAGAATTAGAATATCATGGAAGTTGATTAATTTCCATAATTACCTTCAAAAAGTTAAACTTTCATAGATTATAGATTCAGGGCCCACAGTTTAAACACTTTCAAGTATGTATTTGTTTATTTTTACATAATTTGGGCTTCCAGCTCATAAAACTCATGAAAACAGGATTTCAAGAAATTAGAATACTGTGGAAAAATCAGCTCAAACTACTTCTCACTTTTTCCAAAAAAAAAAAGAAATTAGGATCACATCAAATAAATTAAAATGTGGTAGTTTCAAAACAATATGTCAATCTTCAATTCTTGGTTGGGAAAACCTTTGCTTTAATCACTGCCTCAATGCAACATGGAGTTATGGAAGCCCAGATTTCCTTGATGCTTGCTGCTAGCTCTGTTGTTGGGTCTGTTGGCCCTCATTTTCCTCTTGAGAATATCCCATAGATTCTCAGTGGGGTTTAGGTCCAGTGAGTTGGCTGGCCAGTCAAGCACTGTGGGCATCAAACCAGGCTTTGGTGCTTCTGGCAGCATGGGCAGGGGCCAGGATCTGAATCTCCATACAGATTCTCAGGAGAAGTAATGAATGAAGTCCTCTAAAACATTCTGGTAGTCTGTGGCGGTGACCTTGGATTTAAGAAAGCTGAGTTTACCAACACCTGCACCAGACATTGAACCCCAAATCATGACTGACTTTGGATATTTCACACTGGACCTCAAGCAGTTTGGGTTCTGTTCCTCACCCATCTTCCTCCAAACCCTTGGACCTTGATTCCCCATTGAAAGGCACAGGACCTTGGACCACTGGCCGTTAGAGCCGTTCTTCTCCTTGGCCCAGTTGAGACGCTTCCTACGTTGGCTCAGGTTCAGAAGTGGCTTGACCCGAGGAACTCGATAGTTGTAGCCCATCTCCCGGATGCATCTGAATGTGGTGGTTTTTAAAGCTGTAACTCCTGCCTCATTCCACTTTTTCTGGATCTCTGCCAGAATCTTGAATCTTCTCTTTTTGATAATCTGCTGAAGCCCACGCTCATCTTTTTTGCTGGTGCATCCTCTCCTGCCACATTTTGTCCTTCCACTAAACTTTCCATTGATATGCTTGGACACAGCACTCTGTGAAAAAACAGCCTCCTTAGCTATGAACTTTTGTCGCTTACCCATCCTATGGAGGGTATCAATGATGGTCTTCTGGCCAGTTGTTATGTCTGCGATCTTCCCCATACTCAAACATTCATGCGTTGCAAAATTTGGACTGATTTCTCCAGAGTATTCTAATATTTTGAATTCCTGTTTTCATGTGTTTTATTTAACAATATTATATTTCAAACATCTGGCATGAGAAAGGGATTTGGGGTTTTTTCCAATTAAACAAGATGAGGCAGGGAGATAGCAAACAAGTAAATGCCACGACTTTATAAAAATGATGGCCACTTGGCATCCTCTTTCATAAAACTAAAAATAGCAATCAAGGAGTCTGGCACAATTAGGATATTGTAAGCCTCACTCAGTAATTTAAAAAATGATGTCCAAAATCCATGCAATCTTGGAAACATAAAAAACGTGAATTAAAGTTGTCTGTGTCAATTTACATCTGTCACAAGTGGGATCCAAATTTGGGTGAATCTTGGCTAGTTTAGCCTTAGACATATGGACACAATCTTAAATTTTATGTACTCTTGTCTACTTTGTCTACTGCATGGAAATGAGCCATCTTGCGTAGGAATCATATCCCATACTTCTGATGTGAAAGATAAGCTCAAGTCTTGCTCCCATTGTGTTATAATTATGTCTGTTGTGTAAGGGTGTATCTCACCAATGACTTAGAATATTAAAGCCTTAGAGTTTAGGCCTTCATAAGCCTAATGGGCTTATAGTCAAAGATATTGAGCTGCCATTGTAAAGTTTGGTTTGCATTATGTGGATGCAAATTTGACCTTTGTACAATGTTTTTCAGCTATTATAGTGCCCCCTAGTGCCCACATGCACTTGGTAGGTTGGTTTAAAACATTGTCACCTGTGACTATCTGAAGTCTAATTAAAATTGGCCAAAGCAATCATGAGTTACAGCTATTTAGCCCTGAGCCAAATGTTTTTTTTGAAAGGTGGCAACCAAAATATGTAAAATTAGTTTTGAAAAGTAGTTTTTTAGCATTTTTAGCATTTAATGTCAGAGCATTACCAGGGGTGTCCAACTTTATCCACAAAAGGCTGGTGTGGGTGCAGGTTTTCCTTCCAATCAAGCAAGAGCCACATCTCACCTGCAGCTGTTTTTAATCAATGGATCTATTCAATGGATCTTCACTTTCAGTAGTGTATGGCTTCTGCTTGGTTGGAAGAAAACCTACACTCACACCAGTCCTTTGTGGTGAAGGTTGGACACCACTGCTTTAAACAGTTCTGTAAAGGTTGATCACAGACAATGCTTGTTTGAGATTTAGCTAAAAAAAAAAACAATCAATCAAACAACTACAATGATCTCTATAAATATTGCCACAAGAAAGGGTTATACAGTCAACATTTTTGATAATTACTTACCCCTATGTTCTACAGATTGTAGCAAGACCACACTTTTAGGTAATTGGATGATGTGTTATTTTCAAACAACTGGCCAATGAGAAAATACTATGCATGTTTTTGATACATATTGTTGGAGACTTTAATATTCATGTTGATAATCCTCAAGATCCTCTGAGAACAGCGTTTATGTCCATTCTAGACTAGGAGTAACTCAGAATGTAATAGGACCCACTCACAATGGTGGTCACACCCTTGACACCAGTTTAATAAAGTTGAGGAATGTGTAAAGGACATTAGACGCTGGATGCTGAATAACTTTCTTCTACTGAAATCTGATAAGACAGAAGTACTTGTACTAGGACCACAGGCAGCTAGAGGTAAGCTTTCTGATTCCAGAGTAACTCTGGAAGGCCTTTCAGTTACTACATGTGCAGCTGTTAAAGATATTGGTGACTCCAGTCTTTCATTTAAAGCTCATGTAGATAATATTACTAGGATAGCCTTCTTTCATCTTAGAAATGTTGGTAAAATAAGAAATATAATGTCACAGCATGATGCAGAAATATTAGTTCATGCTTTTGTTAGCTCTAGGTTGTATTATTCTAATGCCTTGCTGTCTGGATATTCCAGTAAGTGTATAAACAAACTCCAGTCCCTGCTTGCACTCTGCACAAAATGTACATTTTCTTTTAAAGATTGGTGGAAAGCATACCTAATCATCTGTATTTCCTTTTCTCCCACCTTTCTTTCCCTCCCCGCCTCCTGATTTCTTGTCTTTGTAAAGCTGCTTTGAGGCAATGTCCATTGTTAAAAGTGCTTTAGAAATAAAATTGAATTTAATTAATACTTTTTATTTTTATGCATTTTTCCTTATATAGGCATTTAATCTGTTATATTTAGGAATTTAGTAACTGATATATACTCACTTAAATATACTCGCAGTCTTCTGTTCTGATTCAGTGGTCAAAGTAAGTATTCACGGATTTTATAATGGTATTATGCCTATATGATCTGTTGCTATTCTCTAAATTTCTAATTTAGAAAGCTTTCTGTGCTCAGATTGAAACCACACACACACAATTGGCAGATTCATCCAGGGAGTCACCGCGAGAGCTGATGGTGCAAGGTCAACTTGGGAGGAACCAAGCAGAAACCATGAAAGAGACCTCCTGAGGAAACTTCAAGTTGAGCCTGGTTTCACACAAATCTTCTTGTCGTTCATAACTGCATTTTTTGTTTGTTGTTTTGTATTCAGTGTTAAGTGATTTGTGTGCTTGTTTTATTGTTTGCTCACTCTGTATGGTGTTTAATTCGCTGGTGAATTATGTCGTCATCACATAGTTTAAATCTGCCATTTTGAAGAATCCCAGAGTCAATTATGTCTAGCCAGCATTTTTGATTTCTCACTTCTCTGTTTATTTCATCCAAGATCACAGACAGAAATCAAAGCCTGCATTAACAAGTGGTATACAGAACATTTGTGCCTTTGACTCTCCATCTGCTCACACTTCTTTCATGAAGCCAGCAAGAACATGCAAAATTCTCTCATCTCTTCAGACTGGACAGATCCTGCCTTACTGGGCTGCTGAGCCATGGGCCAATGCTTCCACACTGAAAGTGCATCTGCCTTGGATTGCATTGCTGTACAGCATGCACATCATCACTCCATGCAGGAACTTTCTGTTCAACCTAAAATTGGTGTTTCCTTTTTGGTTTCTGTCCTGTGTTTCAGTTCAAGTTTAGATTAGTTAACTAGTGTATATCTCCTATGCAAATTACTTCATATCACCATTCATAAGACATTCTTTCATCTGATCTGAGCCATTTACTGAACTAGCTGTTACTGTGCTTAGTTATCAATCAACCTTTCTTTCAAAGCTTTTATTTTTCACTTTCCTTTCTTTTATAATTTCTAGTTAGTTAAAATTATACCTTTATTACAATTTGAGCTGGAGTGTGTTTTTAATCCAGCAAAGGAATTGAGATTGAAATTGTTGAAATCAGATGGTTACTGACTTAAATTGTGTTTTTCTTGGTTCCCTAATTCATAAACTTAATCGAGTGGTGCCCTGAAAAAATTTTCTTTTAAATCTGTGGTTTGGGAAAACCATAATTTCCTAGTTCCGCTACAGTATTATTGCCTATTTTGTGTACATTCATTACATTCAGGTTCAAGGGGTGAATACTTATAGAAGTCATTGTATATAGATCTTAACATAATAAAAAAGAAGTTAACATAATGCACATATTTTAATAATTATGCACATATCAGTCATAACACTAGATGTTTATTTTTATTATTATTATGTGTCATTTTATATTAGCATTTTAGAAACTATGACAGACACTCAATTCCTGGACAAAAACTTTCAAACAAACTTTGTCCATCTGAAAAGTTGTAAGATTATTCAGGGAGGTTCTCAAGTAGCTGTTATAAGCCTTTTACAAATGAGATGAGTAATGCCTCTTCTCTAGATACCATATGTTGTATTTTGGTACAGTGGTGTCAATTCTTCTCAGAACATTTCCCCAAAGGTGAAACATGAAACTACAAAACTCGGTTCTAGAAATGTAACATGCAATGTTAAAGAAGGAAGAAAAAAAAGAAAGAAATTATGAAGACAAAGGCAAAAACAATCCCTTAAATTACTACATGTGATATAGTCCTTGATAACATGGTAGTTGTGGTTATTGATTCTTGATCACAGAATTATTGGTTTCAGTGTACAACATTGCTGCCATGGCTGTCTGACTTCTGACAAAGTGCATCCAACCTCATGGTGTAAGAAGCTAAAAGGTGTTGTGTTTGACATGTATGACAATTTAGGCACTGAAAAAGAAGCTAAGTGTTTAACTATTTAAGAAGTGTTCATCTCTCAACAGACAGACTCAGTCCACTTCTGTAAGGCCACAAGGTCTCCTGAACTCCTGACCTCTTTCATGGATCCACTTGTTAGATACTGTTCGACACAAGAACAGAACAAATATTGCCATCAATTAGTAATGGTTTTTACACAACATAGTTCAATGACATGTGTCATGATCATTAGAGTTACAAAAAATAAATTAATTAATTAATTAAAAAGAAACACCTGCCTGATAAATATAGCCACAAATATGCTTAATTAAATAATTATACCTTATGAGTATTTTGTTCATTTCAAGCACAGACAAATCACACGGTGACTAAATGTAACCTAACTGTAAAAATGTGGTTAAACTAACTGTAAAAGAAAATAGGGGTGTAAGGCAAAACTTTGATGAGTGCATTCTAGAAATGTTCACATTGTGGAAATCAACATGTCCCAGTCTGTGCCACCCAATGAGTTAAATTTTATAGAGAGCACGCTGGGCCCAATAACTATGGATCACACTGACTTATCTAAAAGATCTAAAATGCATAAGGTCACACATCTTGGGCATTTCAGGTGAGTTTGGAGCTCTATGTGCAGATTGCACCTCAGTCACTGTTGGAGTCCCACAGACCCAGGCTGGCTGTTCACAGAGTGCTGTGTCCAAGCATATCAATGGAAAGTCTAGTGGAAGGACAAAATGTGGCAGGAGAAGATGCACCAGCAAAAGAGATGACCATGGGCTTCAGTGTATTATCAAAAAAAGAAGATTCAAGAATCTGGCACAGATCCAGAAAGAGTGGAACGAGACAGGAGTCACAGCTTCAAAAACCACCACATTCAGACGCATCTGGGAGATGGGCTACAACTGTCGGGTTCCTCAGGTCAAGCCACTTCTGAACCTGAGCCAATGTAGGAAGCATGTGCCAAAGAGAAGAAAGGCTGGACCGTTGGCCAGTGGTCCAAGGTCCTCATTTCCGATGAAAGTAAAGTGTGCCTTTCATTCAGGAATCAAGGTCCAAAGGTTTGGAGGAAGATGGGTGATTTGGGGTGCAATTGGTAAACTCTGCTTTCTTAAATCCAAGGTCACCGCAACAGTCTACCAGAATGTTTTAGAGGACTTCATGAGTTCCTTCTGCTGAGGATCTGTATGGAGATGTAGATTCCATCTTCCAGCAGGACCTGGCCCCTGTCCATGCTGCCAGAAGCACCAAAGCCTGGTTTGATGCCCACAGTGCTTGACTGACCAGCCAACTCTCCAGACCTAAACCCCTTTGAGAATCCATGAGGTTTTCTCAAGAGGAAAATGAGGGCCACCAGACCCAACAACAAAGAAGAGCTGACAGCAAGCATCAAGGAAATCTG
>JANCOA010000020.1:16171415-16181730 GCA_024363135.1 Leptodoras oyakawai | reverse complement strand
GCAATTAATGAAGATTGGCCACCAGGCTGGTCCAGTTTAGCCATGAAACCTCCCACACTAAAATGACAGGTGTTTCATCTACCACACCTCTATAAAATCTTAAAACCAAGTGGGCAACAACCCTACCTGTTAGAGATTGTGGCCATTGAGATGTATTTGTTCAAATTAATCGGCTATGTACTTCACTTAAAAGTTAAAAGAAAACATTTCACGAAATAACACTTGGAAATAAAGATATGGTTAATATAAATTAGTGCAGGGTACACATGCAAGTCAAGGTGGTGGCCCCAGCCTCAGTCACAGCTCCAAAACAGAAGCACCCCACCCTGTAAAATGACTACTAAATAACCTGCTTATTTTAAACTAAGTCATATTAATAATGCATAACTAACTAACTTAATGTTACATGAGTTAAATATTCTATTAATAAAGAGGTAAAAAAAACACAATGCATGTAGTAGACATCATTCAGATTTATTATAGAGTGAATAATCATCAGTGTTTCATCAGTTTACACCAAGTAAAACTACTTGATTTATTTTTATTTTTTTGCATTACTGCGTTTTTCACAGGAAACTCAAAGCCCATAATGAAACAATCAAATTGCATTTACAATTGAAATCATAAAACAACAAAACAGAGGTAGAAAATAACTTTATTCTAATCAGTTTTAAGTTGATAAGATTATGAGCAATTACATTTGATAAAGATTGATCAACAGGTTGATTTGCAGAAGAAATCTTCATTTGGTTGACAAGTTTGAAGTTAGTGTAGTAATATCCAGATAAGTGATGTGTATCTGCATTAAATTTTGTTCATCCCTAAGAAGAGAGGCAACAGATGTAAATTAAATACCATGAATAGTCAGCATTTATATTACTGTACACTGAAGACAAATGAATATTTAAATGTATTCTTTCTATCTTCATATACTCACCAAGAAAGGGTTAGGGTCAGACTTCAGAGTGTTTCCTCCTTGTTTTCAACTCACGTGATTTATAGTATTTTCCTTAAAATCATAGACAAATCACAAACATTTCAAAGAGGAAGAAAAAGCCATTTTTATATCAGGGCATAGAAAGGCATTTAAGGATTTTCTAGTTTATTTGCTTACCTTGCAAGAGGGTTCACTTCCTATACTTGCTTTGCAATTTGTGACTATTCCAGTATCCATTTCAGAGCCAGGTTCATTTATTTTCTCAGTATGGGTGCTGTGCTCTTCAAGATCTTCAGCAAGTGATAAAACCTTAGTATTATCTCTTTCAGACTGACATATATTTGAATCCAGCTTGTTCTCATCACCAGTCTCTGGACATGAGACACCTCTGAGATCTAAACCCCTTTCTTCATCCGGCTCTGAGGCTGGCAGTGATTCCGTGTCTTTTGTTTCAGTACCTTTATTCTCTTGTTTTGCATCTTTGTTTGTAGTGCTCTGCACACTTTCAAAAGCTTCTGTCTCGTCTACTACAGGTGCAGTTTCAGTGAAAGGTGTCTTCTCTACTTCTGGGTCATCCCCACATGTGGCACTTGCGTTAGTGTCCCTAACCCCACAAGTGTTGTTTTTGGGGGGCTTTGGTCTAGCGGGGCTGGCCAGGACTTCTGGGCTGCATGGCTCATATGGGTCATTGTTAGACCTAAAACTGGAAGTTTGTTCTCTCCTGCAGCAGCAAAAAGGTTTCGGATTAAATATAAATATTTAACAGTTACTAATCAACCTAAAATATGACCTAAAATATCAGATCATATTTGCCTCATAATAAAAAAATATATACTTTTCTTTTTACCTTAGAGTACCTCGAGAACTGTAACTCATGTGGAGCTCAGAGAAGCTTAGTTTCAATGATCTGGGAGACAGTGCATCTTTCAGAGACCTCCTCTTCAATGTTCCACTGCCAAAGAAATGTATTATTTGGTACACCTCAGAAAATGTGTCAACAAACATACAAAGACTTGACAAATTCACTGCTTAAGTGTACTCTGACACGCTATCTGAAAATGTTGAAGAAGATGAAATAATTATAATATACAGCACAAATGACAATTTTCAAGTATGGTTCAGAGCAGAAAGCAGCTCACCGACTGAAGTTTTTAACCACAAAGTTCTTGTCAGGATGCTGGGCTTTTAGGTTACTCATGATATTTTGTAAATCCTTGTTATTCTAGAGGAAACAGTTTTTAGAAATATTTTTATTATATTCCCACAGTGGCTGTAGTCACACACAAAAAATTAAGATGTGAAATTTAAACATGGAACTTCTGTACTTACCTGTGACATTTCGTTATAGAAGATATCTCTCAAGTTTGAGATGGCTTGGAAGACTGTTACATAGCACCCAATGCGACTGTGTGAGAATTACAGTGAAAACATTGTTTTTAAAGATTTATATATTCTTAATATTTTGATAATGGGAGTATATAATTTGGCATTATAAAAATAGCAAATATTTAGTTTTTTATTAATAATGACAATGACACCATGACAATTGGTGTTGTCACATCTCACCTATTATAGAGAAGAGGCAGGTCTTCTTTCAGTTCCCTGTTCATGTCCTCAAAGATATTTTTGGTCATTTTCATCTCTTCTTCAGCCTGTAAAAATATACATATCCCAAGAGTTAATCAATGCATTTTCTTCTTAACATCTCTTCAACAAAAAAATAAAACATTTTGCACCAAATTGCAACTAGTAAAAAAAAGATTTAAACAAAAAATTTGCAAAAACTTGTCTGAAATTTGGTGAATTGCTGTGAAAGCCGTTTGATTAAAGGCCATGTTTTTGAAGGCCATGTTAATTCAGCACACCAAATCTAAACTCAGTCTGACTTTTGTTTCTAAGAGCTATTCGAACCTCACTCTGACCCCTAGCAACATAATTTCCCAAACTTTGTGTACCTCCTTAACAGCCTGAAGATAACTTTCAAGATTTGTGTCCATAAAACCAATCAAGCTGGTTAGAGCTAGTAAATAATGCTCTACCCACTTGGATTGACTGGCATGTGGAGGCCATAATGTTTCTAAATCTCGGCATGTTTTTGCTACAGTCCCCTCCAAAAACTTTAGAAGACAAAGGCCAATTCTTTTCTTTTTCTTTTTGGTGAAAAGGTGAATATAGATCAGACAATAGACCAGAATTTCAGCTTACATTTCCAGAAATGTACATCTAGAGGTGTTAAACAACATATAATGTGGCACCTTTGGTTCCAGCCAGTCCAATCTTTAGGCAAGCAAAATGTCCTGAATGATACTTGAAAGTTTCATAAAAATTCAGGTTCAGGCATTTGAGATATTAAGGCACTTAATTAAAAGCAGCTCCATCTCCAAATGAGTGACTGACATGTGGCATCCATATTTTGTACAAATGTCAATGTTTTTGATAATAATAATAATAATTATTGGGTTCAGATAATTCTGAACATATAGGCCTAACATCCTAGGACTAGTTCTGAAAGTATGTTTGGGACATTATGCAGACTGGCTCAAAAAGTGATGGGTGGAGCTAATTACACCAGGAGAAAAATGTGTATGGAATTAGAAATGAAATGTTATTTGTCAGCTTTAGTTTGCAAGAGATATGCAAAAATATGAATTGAGACCCTAGTGGCCAACTTTACAAATTTTAGACTGCATGTCTAAATTAGGATACATATAAACCAAACAAATGGTACCATGTTTTAAGTTGTTTAACACATCTAGATGTAAATATCAAAAAATGCAAGCTGAAAGTCTGATCTATCATCACATATTTGTCTTCTGATCTCAAACCCAGTATCGTACCCAGTACAGCCCATGCAAAAGCAACACAAATGGCCTTGTTGTTCCAATCATTTTGGACTGTAGTTTTTTTTCAAGCCCATAATACTGGACTGAGTTCATGCTGCATTTCCTCTGAATAAGAAACACTGTGAACAACAACATTGTAACCTTTTTGTTTAAACAATTACAGTTCTGTCATCTGTCCTTCTCTGTAATATGTACTAGACAATGTGGGCTATTCATTTTTAATCCATTTAATCCATCTTAATGGACCTTGTCTATTTTGATGTCATCTCTCTTTTTGGCATTCTGTAGTGACTCCAGGTGGTGACGAGCAGAATCATAGTCCACAAGTTTTCTGCCTCGTTTGGCAACTTTTTCCTGAGGAAAACAAAATGTTTATTGACATAGAAGTTGAAAAGCAATTACAGGAGAAGTGAATAACACTGATTATCTAATCAAAATGGCGCCTGTCAAGGCATGGAATATATTAGGCAGTAAGTGAACAGTCACTTCTTGAAGTTGATGTGTTGGAAGCAGGAAAAATGGGTATGGATCTGAGTGACTTTTGACAAAGGCCTAACTGTGATGGCTAGACAAATGGGTCAGAGCATCTCCAAAACAGCAGGTCATGTGGGGTGTTCCCAGTATGCAGTTGTTAGTACCTACAAAACATGGTCCAAGGAAGGACAACTGGTGAACCAGTGACAGGGTCATGGGCATCCAATTCTCACTGCTGAATGTGGGCACCGATGGCTAGTCTGTCTGTTCTAGTCCAACAGAAGAGCTACTATAATACAAATCACTGAAGAAATTAATGCTGGCTATGATAGAAAGGTGTCAGAACAGTTCATCGCATCTTGCTGCATATGGGGCTGCGTAACCACAGACCAGTCAGAGTGCCTATACTGAACCCTGTATACCACTGAAAACATCTACAATTGGCACATGAGCATCAGATCTGTACCATATAGCAATGGAAGAAGGTAGCCTGGTCTGATGAATCATGTTTTCTTTCACATAATGTGGACAGGCTGATTGGTGTATACTGCATGTGTGTGTGTGTAGTGATGACTAATTACCCTCATATCCGGGAACTGGCTCATGTAAGATTCTACTGTAAGCAGTGCCTGGTCTCGCAGTTTTGTTTCATAATCATTCCATAGCAGGTCTTCCCCCTTTTTTGAGAAATTTACCCATAAGAAATACATATGCCTTGCTAGAAGGGCAACAGTTGCATATTCTGTGTCAAAGTTTCCAGAGGATCACCTCTACAACAGCCCCAAGGTCCTCTGCCCCTTCCCAGTCAAGTTCATAAACATCGAACAGAGACTGAAAGAGATAACTGGATGCGTCTCGCATCACTGTGGAAAATACATTATATTTTCTTTACGTCTATGAGAATTATGATTATTTTAACACTATCAAAAGTAGTATCATTTGATTTAATAACTGAATTAAAATGATTAAATTCTGTAAGATATACATAATACATTTCTTTTATATATTTTTAAAACAAATTACCTTGACTTAAGAGAATGTAATGTAATGTATATAATATTGTGGCGGAACTGGGGAGCGGGTTGGCTGATTTGTGATGTTTGGGCAGGGTTGTAGCTTTCTCCCAGCATGCATTGCAAGGGTTTTGTGTAGTTACCATGGGTATGAAATGTGTCTCTGTCTCTTCCCTTTTCCCCTTTAATTCAGTTCTCCTTTTCTAACTAATAAAGTGACTTTTAAAGGAGCAAAAATTGAGGAAATAACAACTCCTCCACACCATCGCCACAATATTTTAAATAACAATATTATGTTAAATATTTGCTTAATATATCATTTGAACATATTAATAAAATAATTAATAATAAAAGAATAATAAAAGAAGTATGTGCTAATCCACCAAACCTCTGATGGCATTTATGTATGCTTTAAGGCCCTTATATATTCTGTGCCCATCACTCTGTAAAAAACAAGAAATAAATAAATAGTGACAAGGATCCATTTAACAATTTCATCTCATATTTCTGGTCATTTTTACTGAGTACCTGCTGATCTTGGAGGTTGTGTACATATATTTCAAACTCTGCATCTCTTGTCTCCTCAGATTTGCCAAACTTCTGTAAAACCTGCATGTGTAGTGATAAAAAATGTTAAGAGTTGGATAAACTTGTCTGTAATTGTACTTAACTGTTTCTGTAGCTCAACAGATGGTTCTTGGACAGTAATGTAATTATAGCAGGTGATTTCAGTGTAATATGATTATGTTTGTGATAAAGGGCAACATTTACACAAGAGAAGCTGAATGTTGACATTGGCTGTACTATGGCATGAAGAAGCACATCAACATTATGGACAGTGGCGCAAAAAGGGGGTATGCAGCATATGTGACGCTTAGGGGCGCTGCACTAGAGGGGGCGCCAAATTGATGCCAGAAAAACTGGACACATATACACGGGTGGGTTGGGGGTGTTTGGGGGACGCCGATAATATGTTTGCATACACCTCAGAAAGTATGTAGTTGCATCCCTGATTATGAACACAGCTTTTAGACACTTATCGGTAAGAGCCGAATGTGGAAATGGAGCATTCGAGAGCTCCTACAAAACCAAAGCAACTTAACCTTCTACAAAATGACAGTTTTAAATTAATAAGTAACATGAATGCACAACAGCTTACAATATCTATCAGTATATAGGCTAAAGGTTTTTCTGCTTTTACATTTGCAAAATCAAGCTTTAAGACAAATTAAATCTTTAAGACACTTAAAACACATAATTTATACATTTATAACAGTACTACTGATAATTATTATTAATATTGTTTCTATATATGGTGGCGACCTCCACCAGAGCTAGGACTGGATGTTCTGAAAGGCTGGGGCTTTGCTATAGTTCCTCCCAGCATGCATTAGTTTTTTCAACGGTCTTCTCCCCGCTCCTGCCATTTGGAGTAGTAGTGTTGTTAGTTGTTAGTCTCCTCTCACCCTTTGTTGTTAAATAAAATGTTCTGTTAAAAAGAGCAAAAAGGTTGGAAAATGGCTTCTTTCTACATCCCCTCTATGCCTTTACTGTAAAGCCCCAGCAGCATTCGAGCAGCTCATGGAGTGAGTGCTAGCTGACATTCCCAAAAGCTGTTGCATTGTTTACTTCATGCACATAGCTTTAAGAATGTGCTGGCTAACGTGGAGCAAATGTTCAGAGCAATCAGAGTGGCCAACTTCCATTAACATCCAGGAAAGTGTAAGTTGTTACAATGCCAATGTACTTTCTGGGCCTTGCTGTCAGCGGTGCTGGAGTCAAGACCGAACCAGAGAAAGTGCAAACTGTGTGTAAATGGTCTACTCCTCATGATGCAAGTGAGCTCCGGAGCTTCCTCAGGCTGGCATCTTACTATCGCTGGTTTGTGCAGAGTTTGCACATGCAGCTGGCCCACTACCTGGACTGATAGCGAAAAGCACAGAGTTTCGCTGGGATGAAGTTGCCAAGCACCACCATTCATGAAAGCGTCTGAAGCACACTGGTGTTGGCATTCCCTCAGCCCTTGCTTTTTACAGTTGGGACCTTAGCAAGCCAAAGAACAACTATTGTGTTACTTGCAGAGAACTGTTAGCCATGATGGCTGCACTGCGGCACTTTCAGCTTCATCTGTATGGGGTCCCATTCCAGCTTTGCATCAACCATGCTTCACTGACATGGCTCATGCATTTGAAAGAGCCAAAGGGCAGGTAATTCTCAGAAATACTTCAGAAGTCAATGGTAGAGCAAATTAGTATAGTACTAAGATATTAATAAAATTGAATTAGTATATGCATTAAAAAGGACATTTAAAGTTGCTAGATGATCGAACCCACATTTCACAGTGAGCTACTCTATGCTATGAATACAGATAAGTGTATTTTACTGTAGAATTTCAAAGTAAGTACCCTTTAATACCACGTTATGAAAAGAAATTTCTAATTGTTAGATGATAAATCCCACAGATCAGTTCAGTAAGCTACTCTATGCTGCAAATGAAATTTAACACTCATGGCAGAGGTCTGCAATTGGCTGGGCATGAGAAAAACTAGGATTATGACGCTTCATCCACAGAGTGACAGCCCAGTAGAATTAAGTAACTGCACACTGATTACCCAACTGGCTAGCATGCTTGATCTGCACCTGAATAAAATTATTTGGATGGGTGATTGAATACTTTTGGCAATATAGTGTATATGCACTTTGCAGCAAGTCATTCTTTGTGTTTGCCACACATAAGCCCCACCTCACTGGTAATTCTCTCTGAGCCCCATAGAAAGCGGCCTTCATACCAGAAAGTCTATAAATGTCAAAAGGCATTGTGCTATAGGCAAACTGGCAAACAAATTTTTTTTGTTTTAGGGAGGTTCTCACCCAGGTTTACGAGCAACGTGAAGGGCACCTACAAAGCTGTGCCCTGGCCACATGTTGGACAATCCTATCACATATCCAAGTACCTCTAGCATTCATAGAGACAATTCCACAAAAATTCCCCCCCAAGTGTTAAGGTGTGGAATGAAGAAACTGATCTGATGCTTCAGGACTACTGGGAAAATAAGAATTGGGATGTGTTTAGACTGGCTGCTTTGAGACAGGACTCTCTTCTGTGGATGCTTTATGACTCTCAACATCAACCAACCAAGAGTGGTCACGGCCACAGAGAATACATTGCTCACTGTGTAATGGTGAGCTTCATCCTCCAAACTCACTGGGCTAAACATAGCCAAGGAAATTGGCTCTTTCGGAGTTGGAGACTGAAAAAGATAATTGAAAAAGCATTGCTATCACTATGGACAATGCTTGAAATATTGAGGTAACGATGAACAAGGTTGGACTAGCACCACATAAAATGTTTTGCCCACACTTTAATGTTTGCTTCCCAAGCAGGACTAAAGTGCATAAACCATTGGTTGTTGGGTCTTCAACCGCTGTGCTCGTTACTAAACAGAGATTTATGTTATTTATGATATGGTGAAGCTGCAAAAAATGTACAAGTAAATGTGCATTGTTTTACACTTTTTACATTTTGTTTAAAATATTGTGAGAAAATTGAATCGTTTATACTCAGTATCGTAAACTGAATCGAAACATGAGCAGATTGTATCATTACACCCCTAGCACATACACATCCCTGGGTGTGCACTCAAGGTTTGCTCATCAGAGTTGGCTGATGTGTTTGCAAATATATTCAATCTGTCTCATGAACAAGCTTCTGTGCCCTTCTTGTTTCCCTCATGAGTCCACTATTATTATGCTCCTCCCAAAGAAGAGCACAATGATCTGCCTAAATAACTACTGTCCCGTTGCACTCACTCCACAAGTTAAAAGTTAATTTTTGAAAGGATAATCATAATCATGACTCACATCCAGAAGACAAGAATATGATTTAGATTGTCCTTAGCAGCTCCATCACAGTCTGGTAGGAAAACTATACTGCTCAGGAAGGCTCCCCAGCATGTGCTCAAATCTGCATAGTTCATTTCAGGAGCAGCCTTTGCCTCACTGTAGGCCACTGTAGGACAGCAGGGTCATCAGGAGGACCCACAATATTATCAGGAACAGTACACATCCCCAACACAGTCTTTTCACACGTCTACCATCGCTCTGTGTTTTTCAATAGGAAGGTCAGTGGTTCAAACCCCAACAAGAGAGCTGTTGCCACTGGCAAGGCAGGCCCTCAAGCAAGGCATCAAGGTAAAAACCTGCACAAAATTAAGATGCAGCAATCCCAAGGAAAATGAGCAAGCCATTAAAAAAGGAGAGAAAAAATATTGAACTTTATTCTGAGCATAGTGTATTTCACTGTGAACAGATGATTTTTGGTTTGGATCATCTATCAATTTGAAATATAATTTTTTTTTCATTTTTTTTTAATCAAAATAGCCTTTAGTTCAAGTACATTAACAAATCCAGGGCAATTACTTAACAATTCTACAATAAAGGTAACTGATATTCTGACTATGGAGTAGGTCACTGTGAACTCATGTGAGTGTGCTTTAGAGTTTAAATATTGTTCTGGTGTCAGAAACCTTTTAAATGTAGAAGCCAATATATAAAAGGGTTTTGTCTGTACTATATCTATACTCATAGATATTGTGAAATGTAGTTCGTTCATTCTGTTACTTATTAATTAAATTGACCCTTTGTGTAGAAGCTTGCCCACGCTCCATTTCCGCTTTTGGCTCTCGGGTCTATTACCGGCAGGTGTCGAAAAGCCAGGCCCCTAAAGCTGATGTGCTGATGGTTTAACTGTGCTTTCAGGAAGGACAGAATGATATTGGCACCAATGTATTGGCTTTTATTCCCCTTTATTCCATTTGATGTAGGGTCTATAACAAATGCTTGCCCATCAAAACACTGTCTTAAAATAATAGGTAATCCAAAAGGTAATCCAAATGTTGTTTTAGGAACAGTAGTGCTGATTCAATTCAATTCAATTCAATTTTATATCTAAAGCGCTTTTAACAATGGACGTTGCCTCAAAGCAGCTTTACAAAGACAAGAAATCAGGACATGGCCTGTAGGCCTTGTCCTCAACAGCTATCCCTAAT
>JANCOA010000020.1:16143822-16154743 GCA_024363135.1 Leptodoras oyakawai | reverse complement strand
CACCCGGGGATCGAACCCGGGTCCTTCTTGCTGTGAGGCGACAGCGCTATCCACTGCGCCACCGTGCCGCCCTCAAATAGCATGTTTTCTTTAAAAACCATCATGAATTCTTTTGCATATTTGGATATCAGATTTGGATATATTTGGATATTTGATCTCATTTTCCACTAATTATGTAGTCTAAGGCATTTTTAATTAATCCAATTTTGGTAAAATTGTGAGACTAATTTTAATATAAGATAAAGACAACATGAGCAAGAACAAAATGGCACTTTTAAATGATCATTCCAGTTATTGAAGATAAAGGTTTATTCAGAACCTATATCACCCATGACATAAAAGTTGCTCCATTAGCCCCAGTTGCAAATTGCCCCATAGCTCCCAATTAAAACAATATACCATGTTCAGTTGACTACTGGGTTCAATTTAACTAGCCATGCCCATGTATGATTACTGTCCAACCTGTTGAATCTAAACATCATCCAAGTACAACCTCTCTGGCTAGAAGGTCTCAACATGCAGCACATGATGCCCCATTCTGCAGAAATTCAAATACGAATGCCAAGCAAAGTCATTTGAAATCTACTAGTCTGGAAAGAGTTACAAAGCCATTGGAACTCCAATGGACCACAGTGAGAGCCATTGTCCATAAATGGTGAACCTGCCCAGGAGTGGCCAACCAGACAAAAGTACTGACAGTTGCTCCCGGAGGTCTCAAAAGAACCCAGACAAACATACAGTCACTCACAGAAGTGAGTACACTTCTCACACTTCTGCAAATATTTAATGTATCTTATATCTTGTCATGGGACAACACTATAGAAATGAAACTTGGAGTTACTTAGAGTAGTCAGTGTACAGCTTGTGTAGCAGTACAGATTGACTGTCTTCTGAAAATAACTCGACACACAGTCATTAATGTCCAAATAGCCCATATTGTCAATTTTAATGTAGTTTAACATTCAATTATTATTAATCCAAGTTTCATTTCTACAGTGTTGTCCCATGAAAAGATATAATAAAATATTTGCAGAAATGTACAGGGTGTACTCACTTTTGTCAGTGAATGTACCTAAAGTCTTTGCGTGTTCTCTGGATGAGCTCTTTTGAGTCTTTGTGATATTTTTTTTTCAAGATTCATTTGGATTGTGTGATGGATGCTTGAACATTCAGCATCAGAATTAACAATTAAGTGAAGTAGTGACCTACTGTGTTTGCACACAGAGGAATTTGTCCTCCACATTTAACCCATGAAACGCACACTAGCCCGTGGTGGTGGGCAGAGCACCCAGGGAGCAGTTAATCAGGGAACACTGATTGTCGGAATCAAATGCTTATTAATAATGCTGAAAGGCAAAATGGATGCCTAGTGAGCATGAAAAAGCTATATAAAGACAGCCAAGATAGCCAAGTCACCTTTATTTTTATAGCATATTTAAAAGGCAGCCAGTGTTGTCCAAAGTGCTGCACAAGAAAATCTACTTAAAATAAAACAATCAGCATAAGACTGATGAGACTGAATTCATTGCATTGGCAAACTTTTCTGGTCTAACATCAGGATGATGATAAAGAAGATGCAACTGGTCATATTTTTCTAAAATTTTATATTGTTTTGCTGGTTTAACTTTTATTCTTGTTTTTATTTACATTTATATAAAATAATTGTATTACTGCTCAGTTTCTAATTACTGATTCTTAGCGTTTTGAGCTGTTACATGTATAAATGGTCCTTTAAAACTGGACATTACAATTCAAGGCACATTTTATACTGCACTCTATTTTGTGATTTCTTATGTACCCTTTCATCTGATTTTTATTCATGTTTCTTCATGTTTATATCTAAAAATCCTATCCTAAAAAAGGCCAGCATTCACAAAAGGCTCTTTGTGCAGACTGTGTTTTTGTTCATTAAAAAAATATATAAATGATAATTAAATGTCTGACCTTATCATGTGGTGTATGAAGTTACAGACATAGATGTAGTATGTCTATATTAATATACAAATTTGTTACAGGTTTATGGAGGAATGAGGGGTATGAAAGGCCTTGTGTATGAGACCTCCGTGCTTGACCCTGATGAGGTAAGTGACCCATTAAGTAGGCCATTTATATTTGAGCCTTTACAAAATGCAACTTAAAGGTATGTTGATGTTTTGACTAATTTGCATGAATAACTAAAATTCAGATTTGACTTAGACTTGTGTGCTGAGGCACTGCATCAAACTTCCATATAATCCAGTTAAATGTGAGCACTTATTGAGTATACCTTTTGATCATTCATGGTCTTCAGGGAATTCGTTTTCGTGGCTACAGCATTCCAGAGTGTCAGCAGCTATTGCCAAAGGCTGCAGGAGGTGAGGAACCACTGCCTGAGGGACTCTTCTGGCTGCTGGTCACTGGCCAGGTGCCCACTGAAGAACAGGTAAGAAGTGTTAATGACTTGCTAATGCAGGTCTGCCGACCATTCCACATTTTGCATAGGCATGCCACATTCAAACGTTGGAATATGCTAGTATGTACCATCAATTGGAAATGCACATAAATTAGTTTTATTAACGAATTGAGAAAGGACTACATGTAACATACAAAATAAAATCTCTCCTCTCAAGACATTTCTTGGGCATTTGTAAATTTATCTGCATCATCTAATGTTTTAGGCATTACAGTAGATTGATTTTCAATACCCATGTTAATCTGCCCAAGCCTGGAGCTGCCATACCAGGCTATGCTGAATCTGGTCAGTATGCATTCCCTCTTGTACTTATAGAATTTGATGAGTAGCAGAAGGGGCAACACTCTTCAGCCTCCTTCAACGCATGCGTGGTTCTAAATTGGTGTATAAAACCTGGAAATACTTGGCATGGAAATTGGTCTTTATCACATGTATTTCCAGCTGTATGCAAAGGCCACTGATAAATTCTTCCCATTCTAACTTGGTGTGCTTAAGAATGGCCACACTCATTTGCCTTAAGAAATGACCCCCAAATTCACACATGGAAAACAACAACCCTTTAAAAAGTCCAGTAACGTGATTGGGGTGCTGACACAGGGCATAATTATAAAGTGTAATGAAGAAGATAAACAATTTTATACAACACTACATACAGTACTATTTGCACATTCTGCACCTTACACTACGCTAGGTTACACTACATCTTACTGTTCAGCCACAAGTCAGTCCATACCCCATGCAAGTTGTATGTGGCCTTGCACTATGTCTGTTGTGTTGATTTTATTTTTATTTCTATTTTTCTTTACTTTTGTATTATATTGTCTACTTAAGTTATGTTTTATGACCATGAAAAAGTGGCAGTGTTTAGTTATACTGTGCAATCCTGTGTTGGTATAGTGAGAAAGGTGTGTCAAATTGAATTTTTTGCACCAATTATAATTTGTAAATTGGCAATGTCATAAATTCAGCTATTTTGATCTCTCTTCCACTGCTGGTTTTGGTAATCCATTCCAACGTGGGTGACGTATTCAGGTAAGATGCGTCATAATTTAGTTGGAAAGTTGGTTGTAATAGAGATAAACTAAATATTATGCACATTGTTAGGGGTGTAACGATTCTGAGTTAAATTTTCTCACGATATTTTAAACAAAATTTAAACAAAGTAAAATTATGAAAGATAGTTCTATTTTATTTCTGAAGTGTAAATCAATGCACATTTTCTTGTATACATTTTTGAAGCTTCTACTTTGCTTTGCTTTCTGTTGCCTTTCTGGCGAGACAGTATTATCTTTCTTGGCTCAGCTTTTTTCTTGGTATGGTTTATTGATGGATTGCAAAATGCTTACTTTAGGGTTTTTTGTAATGCTGCACTGGAATTTCTTTTTGCGAACAGGTTAATACTGAATTATTTCTGAAAATAACATTTCTTTGAAATAATAATGATGTACAGATCATTATGTCTGTGCTACTGTTGATTTGGCAACCATCCAGTAGTGCTAATCCTACTTTATTTTCTCCATAGGTGAACTGGTTGTCAAAAGAATGGGCTAAGAGGGCAGCCCTCCCCTCCCATGTGGTCACAATGTTGGATAACTTTCCAACCAACCTGCACCCCATGTCTCAGTTGAGTGCTGCTGTCACTGCTCTAAACAGCGAAAGCAGCTTTGCTCGAGCTTACTCTGAGGGAGTCCATAAGAGCAAGTATTGGGAGGTAATAATAATAATACCTATGTACATACATTAATGCATGCATAAATACAATGCATTTGGAAAGTCTTCAGACCCTTTCACTTTTTTCACCCCCCCACCCCATCATTCTGCTCTCAATACCCCATAATGGCAAAGTGAAAACTGAATAAATGAAATTATAGCATTGATATCAGTATTCAGACCCATTACTCAGTACTTTAGTTGAAGCACCTTTGGCAGCGATTATAGACTCCAGTCTTCTTGGGTATGATGCCACAAGGTTTGCACATCTGGATTTGGGGATTTTATGCCACTCTTCTCTGCAGAGCCTCTCGAGCTCTGCCAGGTTGGATGGCAGTGTTGGTGGACAGCCAATTTCAGGTCTCTGGTCTGAAGACTTTGCAAATTCATTGTACGCAATACATTTGCTTTGTAATGTGGGCAGTCTTAAGATGCTAATGTGATGCGTCATAATTAAGTATTTACTCAGTGTCTCATTAATTTTTTCTTGTTTAGTTAGTGTATGAGGACTCAATGGATTTGATTGCCAAGCTTCCCTGCGTGGCTGCTAAGATTTACCGCAACCTGTACCGTGAGGGCAGCAGCATTGGAGCCATTGATCCCAACCTGGATTGGTCTCACAATTTCGTCAACATGCTGGGCTATAATGATCCCCAGTTTACTGAGCTCATGAGACTCTATCTCACAATCCACAGGTTATGAACATTTTTGCTTGCACTGTTTAACAGTTAGGCCAGTGTTATATACTTACTTTTGTTCTATGTTCATGTGTATGTAGAGAGCTTCTGAGGGCATCTGCAGTGCAGTGCTTTTGATTTCTGAATGTGTGAATGAGGGAGAGATGCTTAGTGTATTTAATTTTAGACGCACAAAACAGGAAGGACATGTCTTAGTGTTGGTGTCTTGTACTCGTATTAGGCAGAATTTGCACACTGTAATGTTTTGGTCTACCATCACTGCCCAGAATTTTGGTTGGTGGTTATGTCAACTTAATGGGTTAAAAATGAACAGGGTCTCGAATGAGTCTTTTATTTCAAAACTCGTGTCACAAAGCATGTGCATTATGCAATGTTATGTAGCAATACATATTTTTAATGTATAGGATGGGACTTGTTTGTCCAGGACATTCCACAGATGGTTGATCAGATTGAGATCTGGGGATTTTGGAAGCAGAGTCAACACTGAACCCTCTGTCATGTTCCTCAAACCTTTCCTGAACAGTTTTTGCACTGTAGCAGGGCAAATTATCCTGCTGAAGGAGGCCACTGCCTTTAGGGAATACCATTTACATGAAGGGGTGTACTTGGTCTGCAACAGTGTTTAGGTAGGAGATACCCATCAAAATAACATCCAAATGAATTGGATCCCAAGGGTCCAAGGTTTCCCAGTAGAACATACAACCACTGCATACCAGGAACACCATGCAAGACCTGCTGTTTTGGAGATGCTCTGAGTGAGTCATCTAGCCATTACAATTTAACCTTTTTCAAAGTCACTCCTTGTAGTTGCCATTTATAGACGTATAACCTACACAACTATAGGAAGCTCTGTGTAGTGTCAGCAAATAAGGTTTTTTTTGTTTAATTTAGTATATATTATAGTGCATCTAAAAAAATTTGAATATTGTGAAAAAGTTAATTTGTTATTAATTAATGTAATTCAAAAAGTTAAGCTGTCATATTTATGTAAAGTGACGCAAAATAGCTCCGTGAACTGTTTTAACTTGTATCTCCTCCACACTCTTCAGTAAAATATTGCTTCAGTTCTGCTGATGCTACACATCATATTATTGTACTGAACAACTGTGGTTGTTGTATTGATCACAGCTATTGGTTTTGAGCACATCATTGGTTTCATACCTGCAGTTTTGTATCAGTTGCACCATACGTTGAACTAATGATTCATTTGATTCTCAGTTCATCACTAACAATCCTTGTGTATGTTTACTTTATGTACAGTTAATACCACAGTATTGCACTGAAACATTTCACATTTGCTCATTAGACTGATCAGCCAAAATATTAAAACCACTGACTGGTGAAATGAATAACATTGATTATCTTCTTAGAATGACATCTCTGAAGGGGTGGTATATATTAGCCAGTCAATAACAGTGAGTACTTAATGTTGATGTGTTGGAATTGTGAAAAATGGGTAAACATAAGGAAGGCCCAAATTGCGATGGCTATACATGTGGGTCAGAACATTTCCAAAACGGCAGGTCTTGTGGGCTCTTCCAGTATGCAATAGATAGTACCCACCAAAAGCAGTCCAAGAAATGGCAACGGGTGAACCAGCAAGAGGGGCATGGGCATCCAAGGCTCACTGATGCGCATGGGGATTGAAGACTAGTACATCTGGTCTGATGCCACAGAAGGGCTACTGTAGAACAAATTCCTGATAAAGCAAATTCTGGATATGATCGAAAGGCATCAGAACACTGTCAATGGGATTACCTGGTGTCAGGCAGGCCTTTTTCAGCAGGATAACTGCAAACGTTTGGAATGTATATAAAAAAAATACATGACAAAGGCTTCAAGGTTTAGACTTGTTTTCCAACTTGCTCAGATCTCAATCCAATCAAACATCCATTTAATGTACTGTACTCTACAAATAAGTCTGGTCCATGGAGGCCCCATGTTGCCTTGATGGGTCAGAGCTGTTTTGCGCGCTCTCATCCATGCATCCCATTATTCTCTCTCTAGTGCCTGGCCAATCAGGATGTTATTTGAAGAGTGGTTCCTCATGGTGATGCATCTTCATCAAATCTCTGGTGTTGCAGTCGCATGAGTGATGTCCAATAATTTCAGTTTTAACAGCTCTTTTGTGCCCTACTTGAGCAAAAAAAGGCACAATGCATTTTCCCCTGGTCCCCACATAAATCCCTCTAGCCACACTGATTTAAACTGCCTTGCAGGCAGGGGGGGCACAGGCACAAGAGATCTGGTTAGCTGTGCTTCCTTATTATCATCTGGAAGTGACTGAATACTAACCAAATAAGGCTGGGATGACTGTACCTAAGAACTTTGATAGTCAGTTTCTGTATCAGAGATGCTCACAAGTAATTTTTTGTCTAAGTCCACTTTCAAGCGCTGAAGTAAGTCACTTTTGAGGATTAGTCTCGGGTCAAGTCTCCAGTCACTTGAATTTGTAGTGAGAACTAAACAAATCTTGGTGTGACAGACATGGGTGCAAAAAACGTGTGCAGGAGTAAAAATACAATCACTTTACATTATTTAATTTTGTTCGTTTGTTTTTTGAGTGGGAATGAGTGTCCTTAGAAGCTAAGAGTGTCCTTAGAAATTAGATCATTTATTGACAATCCATGAAATCCTGACAGTCTCATACACTTTGTGCATTGCGGACAGACAAAGCCATTCAAATGGTGAGACACTAGCGAATATGAGGGAGAATACGTTTGCTCCACATCTAACAAATCTTGCACAAATCTTCTAACATCTGCCCTTGTTCACTTTAATATCTTTGTTTTGGGGTGGCTTTTATAATGTAATGATGGATTTAGAGTTGAGAATTTAGAGTTGATTTGGATGTTTAGCCTCAAAACCAATTAAGAATTGTTTTTGTAATTAAAGCACCTGGGTTTGGTTATTCTTTTATTTTTAATGTTGAAAAATTAACAGGAATATTAATGAATATATATATATTAATTATATAACTGTATAATAATGTAAATTAAATGTGTATCTTTCTTTCCTGATTCAGTGACCATGAAGGTGGTAATGTTAGTGCCCACACCTCTCACCTGGTGGGCAGTGCCCTGTCTGACCCTTATCTTGCCTTCAGTGCAGCCATGAATGGCCTTGCTGGACCCCTACATGGACTTGCTAACCAGGTATGAGCCTGGATAAAACTAAGCGTTCAGAATGGTTCTTTGGTCATCAGGTGTCTCTTTTGGATAATGTCCAGCCACCAGTCAGGCCTCCCCTATCATATGACAGCTACTAATCTGGGAGGGTGACTTGCTTCCTTTGAGACTCTTGACCATCTGAAGCTGAAGCATCTTTGCAAACTGCTGCTCATGCTGTTTCAAACTTATGCTCAGGTGGCCTCACAGACACCCATGATTGGTTAATTTTAGTTGAGAGTATACCACTGCCAGAGCATGGCAAATTGGGCTGTCTTGGACAGCAAGCCCTGGATGACTGTGGCATCAACGTGATTTGAACTCATAGGCTCCAGAAAAACAGGTTGATAATAGGATAAGCCCAAGTTCAACCATTGTTTTATTATTTGGTCATACACCCATAATATGTGAGGTCCCACACTAAACATGTTTAAATGTATATCCTTTTGTTCAATGCATTGCTTAGCAGTTTTCACTAGAGGGGTACATTTGATGGCACGTAATGCAAGATGCATCTTTTATAAGGTTGAAACAAATTCACAAAAATTGCTTTTTTAAAAGCAATTAAAATTAAATGTCATACAGAACTTGCATTTACAGTGCACATTGTTTCATGAAAATGCAAACCGTAAATATTTAACTGCAAGTTCCTATCCAATACCTGAATTTGAATATCTGCTGACATTTATCCAATACTGACATAAGCTCTTTTTCTTAGAATGTTGTTAGGTTTCAAGCTCATAGTGTATAGAATTCTATTATAATTGCTTAAATGATCTCTTCTTCTCCTTCTCTTTCTCCTTCCTCCCTTCCTCTCTCTGCTAAAATGTACAAAAAATGCCAAACTTGGCAGTGAGGTGCAGCAGGTGTGAAATGACTCAGCCAAATAATGGGACCTTCGGTGGCCTGATGGTGGCACAGTGGTGCAGCATTTTTTAATATTCTCCCTCAGCATAAGAACTATTAAGTTTCACCCACTACCCAATTGCTAATTTGCATCATACTTTTGTGAACGAGTTCGGACATGGGTAGTCTTTTGGTAGACTCATACTTATAATTAACTATTTTTCATACAATTACAGGCCTTATGTTTCAAGTCAAACATTCCTAGGGACTCCATTTGCCTTTATCATTTGCAGTATAACCATTTGCCTTTTTCCTGTGTTTTCTGTTCCATTTTACCCTCGGTCTCCTCCTCGTTATTTTTCTTGTGTTCTTCATTAAAATGTTTTCTGTTGAATCTCATGCACATTGCTCCATTGTCGGGATGCTTTTCACTTTTGACCCTGTTTGGTCATATCTGATACCAGCTCTAGCAGGTTATTGCAGCATATTACAGAATATGCTGTTATTTCTACATGAATATGAAACTTGTTTGGAAAAACCATGCATCTGATGCTTTTTGTCTTTTTCCTGCAGGAGGTGCTTGTATGGTTGACAGCCCTCCAGAAGGAGCTTGGTGGTGAAGTATCAGATGAAAAAATGAGAGATTACATCTGGAATACCCTAAAATCCGGCAGGGTGAGAACTTCAAGATGCATGTAGTCACTAGTTTACATTTTGACCTTTTTAAAATTTTGATTTACTTGTATATTTACATGTTTATATATCAGCAATCTAAACTCTGGGTGCTTCTCCTTGTCTGGCACGTCTTTTTTCACATAGATTAGATTCAACTTTATTGTCATTACACATGTACAAGTACAATGCAAAGAAATGTAGTTTAGCATCTAACCAGAAAGTGCAATAAGCAGCAAGTGTAAAATGTACAATATATACAGTATAGTGAAGTATATACAGGTTCTAGTATTATGGCAATGTAGTAAAGTGGTATTTGAAATGATTTTTAGAATGTGAATGTTTTGAGGTTTGTAATAATTTACAGGTAAGGTTATGGGGTGAATGTGTATATTACATGTATTTGCAGAGAAACTAAGAATGAAATACGAGTTTGTACAATGTTGTAAATGGTGCAGGAAAATAAGAGAGTAGTGCAATCAAAAACAGAATATAAAACAAAATGTGTGTGTGTAGTTGAAAGTGTAACAGTCCATAATAGAGTATTGGTATATGTATGCATGTGTGCATAACAGTCAATTATCTGATATGAGTGTGTGTGTTGGCGGTGGAGTTCAGTAAAGAGACAGCTCTGTGGGAAAAAGCTGCTCCTCATTCTGGTTGTCCTGGTTCGGAGGCTCCTGAAGCGCCTGCCAAAGGGCAAAGGAGCAAAAAGACTGTGAGCAGGGTGGGAGAAGGCCTTAAGAATACTTTGCGCTCGACTAATTGCTCCTAATGTGAAGTCCAGTTTTTGGTCTCATTTGACTAGTCTGTATATGGAGTTTCAGGATGTGGTCAGGATGGATGCTTGTGGCAGAAAAAAATTCCAAACTTATTTCGAAAACTTTATAAAACATGGATCTGATAACAGTTCATTTGATGTAGGTGAAGCATGTTATTCAGCAGGTTATCAAACATGTTGCCTTTAGGGATAGGGTAACTAAAAACCAAGATTTGAACAAACACGCAAAGGAAAATTAACAAAAATAAAGAAACCTTGAAAAGTTTGAAAGTTTGCAGTGTGTGAAACTTGAGAAATAAAACTCTGACTTCTTTTTTTTATTTTTCTTCCTTCCTAATGCGACCTGGAGTGGAATAAAAAGTTACTTCATTTTTTATGTATTCTCTCACAGTCCAGCATAAATCACAGTTTCACATACATTATGATTTCTGGACATGGTTAGAAAATACTTCTTGCATCAATTATGGGTAATGAGTTATTTAATCTGACTGAAATTTAGATCTCAGTAGCACTTAGATTTACAGGGGTTAGACAATGAAACTGAAACACCTGTCATTTTAGTGTGGGAGGTTTCATGGCTAAACTGGACCAGCCT
>JANCOA010000020.1:16109131-16122712 GCA_024363135.1 Leptodoras oyakawai | reverse complement strand
ATGAGCCCTACAATGGATTAGCGCCCTGTCTAGGGTTGGTTCCTGCCCTTGCGCTCAGAGTTGCCGGCTGGGCACCGCTCCCCTGTGACCCCGTAACTGGGTATAAGCGGTACAGATAACGACTGACTGAAAAAAGGTTGTTTTTGTAAAATGTATTTTCATATAGTAAAGCTGTCAAGGTACATCTGTTGTTGTACATATAATACATTTTGGAATAAACCAGATTTGAGTATAATTTCTTGTGTTCCAGAATTTAGCTGGAGCAACATCCATTTGGTTTTCATTTGAGCTCCATATTAAGTCACTTACTAAGACTGCATTCAACTCGCAAAAGGATTTGTGAATGGCTATATGTATATTTAAATTATTATTATTGTTATTATTATTATTAGTAGTAGTAGTAGCAGTAGTATTGGAGGTAGTAATATAAGGAACGTGTTTCACCTCATTTTATATGATCATTTTCTATTTAACACTGCTTTTCATCTCTCTTCTGACAGACATTACCATGCATTGCACCTAGGTTAGTTGCTGTGAGTAAAACCAAGCCTCCGGACATGGTTGTTGAGGCTTATAAACATGGGCAATGCAACTTTGGAGAGAACTATGTAAGTACAATTAGAATGCCTACCTTATTTTTATTTAACATCTGTATTACTGCTCTGTAATGATTCTATAATTTATATTTTGCAACTCCTCATAGGTAAATGAGCTTGTGGAGAAAGCCTCACACCCTCTGGTATGTAACTCTTATTGCAGGGGACCCTAGTCTTGTTTTGCTAGAAGAGTTTAACAATACATTTTGGAATTGTGGCAAAAATATATCCCATTATAATATAATATAATCCCATTTATCTTGGGTTAAATTTGAAGTCTCTTGGTGTCTTTTCTGTGTGTATTCTTGATAGAACTCATGTCTGGCTCAATAAGACTATCAGTGACCCTAATTATATAGCTTACTTTTTCAGCTAATTTGCTGTGTTTTAGAATATTTTACTCATACTTTACTGGGTGATTTTTTTTTTTTATCTTAGATTTTGACATCATGCCCTGAAATTAAATGGCATTTTATTGGACATTTACAGAAGGGCAATGTTAATAAACTCTTAGGTAAGTAGATTAGCTTTGTCTTAACAGGTTTCTATCATAGTTTTATTGATAAACACTTTTTTTTTAGATAAAAACTTTATTCTCCTAAACAAATCCCTGTTGAACACAAACATTAATGAATACAATTAATAAATACAACATTTTAATAATAATCATTTTAATAATAAATACAACAAAATAATACAATTCTGTAATTAATGACCTTTTTGAGTTGACCTTTTTTGAGTTGACTTATAGGTGTTCCAAACCTTTACATGGTTGAGACAATCGACTCTGTAAAACTGGCTGACAAACTTAACAGCTCATGGCAGAAGTTAGGATCTTCTAACACCCGGGGATTAAAGGTCATGGTTCAGATCAACACCAGCAGTGAGGAAAGTGTGTGTTCATTGCACAATTGCACTGTTTTTTTGTGTTTGTATTTACCTGTGTTTGTCTCACTGCATATTTTGCATAAAAATCTATTTCTACATGTGTGCATACATACTATTTTTATAGCACAATAAGTTGATATTGGTCGTTATACTTAGTATATAACCGAATCCTTCTTAAATCAAGATAAAACGTTTTTTTTATCATTCAGATTTTCCAAATATGCTTCATCAGATGAAGAATTAAAGTGGCTCAGTTAGCTATTTTCCCTTAAAAGCTGAATGCCTAGGAGGGCAATGCTTTGATTCCATATTTGATAACATTGTCCTGTCATCCATTAAGGTTATTGAGGTTAATGCCAGCAGAAAGGATTATACTCCTGACCTCCGGACTTGCAAATTTTTTGCTTCTTTATTTTCACATTTATAGCATTCAGTGGTGTGTGTCTCACAGACAACCTACTGATGGTGACTTAGTGTTACCCTAATGTTCCATGCACCACTGGAGTAAGTCAGAAATATTCTGTTTCCACAGCTGGAGTAATATATTTTTCACAATGAAGCACAATATGCTTCACAGTCATACAATGTTTCATAATCAGAATATTAGTAATGAATAAGTGGTGTGGGACAATAATCATTGTTAATTTTTTTGTTTGTGCTTCATTAGGTAAGCATGGCCTGCATCCAGATGAAACTGTTGATACAGTCAAGCACATTCTATCTAATTGTCCTAATCTGGTCTTCTCTGGACTCATGACTATTGGCCGTCATGGTTATGATCTCAGTAAAGGTCCCAATCCAGACTTCCAGGTACAGTTCTATATATGCCAAATACCCCCATTTTGTATATATACAGCCCCAATTGCAATGAAGTTGTGATGTTATGTAAAATATAAATAAAAACAGAATATGATGAATCCTTTTCAACCTGTATTCAATTGAATACACTACAAAGACAACATATTTTATGTTTAAACAGATCAAATTTTTTGTTTTTTGCAAATATTCACTCATTTTGAATTTGATGCCTGCAGCACATTCCAAAATAGTTGGATGATATGTTTGGCATGTTTACCACTGTGTTACATCAGCTTTGGTTTTAACAACACTCAATTTTTTGGGAACTGAGACACTAATTGTTGAAGCTTTGTAGGTGGAATTCTTTCCCATTCTTGCTTGATGTACAACTTCATTTGCTCAACAGTCCAGGGTCTCCATTGTCACATTTTGCACTTCATAATGCGCCACACATTTTCAATGGGAGACAGGTCTAGACTGCAGGCAGGCCAGTCTAGTACCCGCATTCTTTTACTGTGAAACCATGCTGTTGTAACACATGCAGAATGTGGCTTGGTGAAATAAGCAGGGACATCCCTGAAAAAGACGTTGCTTAGATGGCAGCATATGTTGCTCCAAAACCTGTATGTACCTTTCAACATTAATGTTACCTTCACAGATATGCAAGTTACCCATTCCATCAGAGATGCTGGCTTTTGAACTTTGAACTCATAACAATCTAGACAGTCCTTTCCCTGTTTGGCCCGGAGGACTCGACATTCATGATTTCCAAAAACAATTTGAAATGCTGCATCAGTCCATCTCAGATGAGCTTGGGCCCAGAGAAGCCAGCAGCGTTTCTGGGTGTTGTTGATGTATGGCTTTCCCTTTGCATGGTAGAGTTTTAACTTGCACTTGTAGATGGAGCAACAAACTTTGTTCACTGAAGTGTTTTCTGAAGTGTTCCTGATCCCATCTTGTAAAATCCATTACAGAATGATGTTGGTTTTTAATACAGTGCCGCCTGAGGGATTGAAGGTCATGGGTATTCGTTGTTGGTTTTTGGCCTTGCCACTTACTTGCAGAGATTTCTCCAGATTCTCTGAATCTTTTGATGATATTATGGAGTCTAGATGATGAAATTCCTACATTCCATGCAATTGCATGTTGGAAAATGTTGTTGAACTATTTGTTCATGCAGTTGTTCACAAAGTGGTGAACCTCGCCCCATCCTTGCTTGTGAATGACTGAGCCTTTCGGGGATGCTCCCTTTATACCCAATCATGACACTTACCTGTTTCCAATTAACCTATTCACCTGTGGAATGTTTCAAACGGGTGTTTTTTTGAGCATTCCTCAACTTTCCCAGTCTTTTTTTTTACCCCTGTCCCAACTGTTTTTGAATGTGTTGCAGGCATCAAATTCAAAATGAGTGAATATTTGCAACAAAACAAAAACTATAAAGTTTATCTGTTTCAACATTAAATATCTTGTCTTTGTAGTGTATTCAACTGAATATGGGTTGAAAAGGATTTGCAAATCATCGTATTCTATTTTTATTTATGTTTTACACAACGTCCCAACTTCATTGGAATTGGGTTGTATATGCACAGTAAAGTGTTCAACCGTCTACATGTTATATCTACAGGACCCTTCATGATATCACATTCTAAATCCATAGGCATTAATCCAAAAGGTCACTCTTTGCAGGGAAGGCTTTCTACAAGATTTTGCAGTTTGTCTGTGGGAATTTTTGCGCTTGATTTGTGCACTGGGGCACAGTCATCCAGGATGAGAAAAGGGTCTTCCCCATACTGCTCCCACAATGTTGGAAGCATGCTATTGTTCAAAATGTCTTGGTATGCTGAAACATTAAGATTTCCTTTCACTGGCACTAAGGAGCTTAGGCTTATCTCATGAAAATCAAACCCACAGCTTTATCCAACCTGCACCAAACTTGGCACAGTGCAGTCAGGCAGGTAATGTTCTCCTGGCCAAAGCCGGACTCGTCCAGACTGCCAGATAACGAAGCCTGATTCATCACTCCACATAACATTTCAGCTGCTCCACAGTCCAGTGGCTACATGTTTACACCATTCCATCTGACGCTTGGCATAGTGCTTGGTGATGCAAGGAAACCCATGCCATGAAGCATCCGGTGCACAGATTTTGTGCTGATGTTAAAGCCAGGGGATATTTGTAACTCTGCAGTTATTAAGAAAGCAGAGTGTTGGTCATTATTATGCACTATTTTACCTTAGCACTCAGAGAATCCCCTGTGTAACTTTACATGTTCTGCTGTGGTTTGTAAACACTCCACATTTCAATAATACCACTCACAGTTGATTGTGGAATATCTATGAGGGAAGAAATTTCACAAACAAATTGTTACAACAGCGGCATCCTATTACAGTACCACACTCAAATTCACTGAGCTCCTTAGAATGACCATTCTTTCACAAATGTTTATAAAGGCAGACTGCATGTCTAGGTTTATTTTACTTTATACATCTGTGGCAATGGTACTCCACAAAACACCCAAATTTATTGATTAAGAGGTGTGTCTGAACATTTTTGTCTGGTGTGTGTGTGTGTGTGTGTGTGTGTGTGTGTGTGTGTTTGTATACAAGGCCTGTCCAGTCAGTATATGGCCCTTCAAAAAAAAAAAAATAGCTTAAAAATATGGCACTTCTGAATTGGTAGCAGTGCTTGAAATCATCAACTGTGAGGGTGTTCAGAATCTCTTGGCAGAGGTCACGTTTGAGGTGGCCAAAAGTGTTTCAGTCCTAGCCTCCTGGTACGAATTCTTTATGGACAATCCGTTGAGAATCAAAAATCAAAAAGGATGTTGAACAATGACTTGAATTTTGATTTGCTCATGCAAGCTTTTTTGGGTGAGGTGAAGGTGTTGTGTGCTGTTCAGCACTTTGTCTTTTTTTCTCAGGATTGTATTCGAACACCCATGATTCATCTCCTGTGATCAATCTGTTCAGGAAATTGGACCCTCTTTTTAAATGATCCAACATTTGCTCCAAACTCACTTTCTGTGGTATCTGGCACCAGGATGTTGGCAGCAGATCGTTTAAATCTTTAAGTTGTGAGCTGAGGACTTGTTTGTCCAGTACATTCAACAGATATTTAATCAGATTGAGATCTGGGGAATTTGGAGGCCAAGTCACAACACCTTGAACTGTTTGTCATGTTCCTCCATATATTCCTGAAAAACCTTTGCAGTGTGGCAGGGTGCATCATCCTGCTGAAAGAGGCCATTGCCATAAGTCAATACCATTGCCACGAAGGGGTGTACTTGGTCTGAAACAGTGTTTAGGTAGGTGATACATGTCATATTAACATCCATATAAATGCCAGTACCCAAGTTTCTCAGTAGATCATTGCCCAGTGCCTCCTGGCCACACTGCCTCCTCCAGCTTGCCTTCTTCCCATAGTGCATCCTGGAGCCAGGTTACTGACATGCAAACACCCATCTGTCCACAAAGAAAACATGATTCCCCAGACCAGGCCACCTTTTTCCATTGCTCCGTGGTCCAGTTCTGAAGCGCACGTGAGGATTGTAGCACTTTTGGCACTGTACAGGTGTCAGCATGGGCACTCTGACTGGTCTGCAGTTACACAGCCCCAGACAAAGCAAACTGTGATGCACTGTGTGTTCTGACACCTTTCATAACCAGCATTAACTTTTTCAGCAGTTTGTGCTACAGCAGCTCTTCTGATGGATCAGAACAGACAGGCTAGCCTTCATGCCTCATTCTCATCATTGAGCCTTGGATGCCCACAACACTTGTTGCTGATTCACCGGTTGTCCTTCCTTGGACCACTTTTGGTAGGTACTAACCATGGCATATCAAAAAAACCCACAAGACCTGCTTTTTTGGAGATGCTCTTACCCAGTCGTATAGACATCACAATCATTTTTCTCACCTCCCACACCTTAACTTTGAGTGCTCACTGTTATTTTCTGCTTAATATATCCCACCCCTTGACAGCTGTTATTGTAATGAGATAATCAATGTAATTTATTTCATCTGTCAGTGGTTTAATTCAAGAATTTGTTTAAATTTTGAGCATTATGGCTTATAGCTCATGAAAATCTGAAATCCAGTGGCTCAAATTATTAGAAAATTTCATAAGATCAAACAGAATAGGACATTCTCCTATTTGTGTGTAAGTCCTTTGTTGCAGTTATGCATATTCTCACCTACATGCTTCAGTCATGCCCACAGTGCTTAACTCCAGAATGAAGGTGGGCTCATGAAAAAGGCATCATTAATTAAAATAGCAGTAAACTAAATCACTCCCTTATGTATTTTGGCTGGCTAAAAATTATGGAATGTGGACTTCCACATGCACAATATGAATGTCTATTCAAAACATAAGCAACTCTCCAATTTTGAAAATAAATGCAGTAGGGAATATGAATGATTACTGTGGCAAAAGAACCTCTGAAGCATTCTGTCTTACACTTTTGTGTAAGGGGTATTCCAGGATTGCTTTGACTTTTTTTCCCTTATCCTCCTCTGAACCACTGTCTCCAGACTGTCCAGCTCCAGACCCCCCACAGAGTTGGCTTTCCTCACCACCTTATTCAGTATCTTGGCCTCTCCAGCACTGACTCCACCTGCCCAACAAACCACAGCAAAAAAAAGGGCACTGGCTCCCACAGACTGATGGAACACATTCAGCAGTTTATTGTACACACTAAAAGACCTCAGTCTCCTCGGGAGGAACAGCCTATTCTGTCGTTTCCTGTAGAGGGCATCAGTGTTATGTGTCCAGCCTAGTTTGTTTGTGTTACCCAAGGTACTTGTAGGACACCACCCTCTCCACTTCCCCCGGATTAAAACAGGGGCTGGAGGGCTTCTGATCCTCTGATAGTCCAATATAATTTCTTACTGTTGTTGAGTATCAGCAGATGTTTACTTCACCATGTGGTGAGGCTCTCAATCAGACCTCTGCACTCCTTCTCATTGTCCCTTGTGATGCATCCAACAATGAATGAGTTGTCAGAAACTTCTGGAGATAGCAGGTACCAGAGTTGAAATGGAAGTCCACTGTGTAGGCAGTGAAGAGAAACAGTGCTAGCACAGTTCATTGGCATGCACCCGTATTACTGATCACAGACTCAGAAACTCAGCCATCCACATATACTGTATAACATTACACAATATTGCCAAAAATATTCACTCACCCATCCAAATCACTGAATTCAGGTGTTCTAATCAATTCCATGGCCACAGGTGTATAAAATCAAGCCTAGGCATGCAGACTGCTTCTACACACATTTGAGAAAGAATGGGTCGCTCTCAGGAACTCGGTGAATTCCAGCGTGGTACCATGACAGGATGCCACCTGTGCAACAAATCCAGTCATGAAATTTCCTCACTACTGAATATTCCACAGTCAACTGTCAGTGGTATTATAACAAAGTGGAAGCATTTGGGAACAAGAGGATTCAGCCACGATGTGGTAGGCCACGTAAAATGGCAGCATGGGGTCAGTGAATGCTGAGGTGCATAGTGTGCAGAGGTTGCCAACTTTTTTCTGAGTCAATCACTACAGCCCTCCAACCTGGTGGCCTTCATATTAGCTCAAGCACAGTGCATAGAATGGAGTGGGTTTCCATGGACAAGCAGCTGCATCCAAGCCTTACATCACCAAGTAAGGATGTAGTGGTGTTAAGCACAAGCACCACTGGACTCTAGAGCAGTGGAGATGTGTTCTCTGGAGTGACGAATCGCACTTCTCAGTGTGACAATCTGATGGACTGCTCTGGGTTTGGTGGTTGCCAGCAGAACGGTATTTGTCTGACTGCTTTCTGCCAAGTGTAAAGTTTGGTGGAGGGAGGATTATGGTGTGGGGTTGTTTTTCAGGAGTTGGGCTTGGCTTAGTTCCAGTGAAAGGAACTCAATGCTTCAGCATACCAAGACATTTTGGACAGTCTCATGCTCCCAATTTTGCAGGAACAGTTTGGGGATGGCCCCTTCCTGTTCCAACATGACTGTGCACCAGAGCACAAAGCAAGGTCCATAAAGACATGGATGAGCAAGTGTGGAGTGGAAGAACTTGACTGGCCAGCATGGAGTCATGACCTAAATCCAATAGAACACCTTTGGGATGAATTGGAGTGGAGCCTGTGAGCCAGGCCTTCTCATCCAACATCAGTGTCTAACCTCACAAATGCGCTTCTGGAAGAATGGTCATAAATTCCGATAAACACACTCCTAAACCTTGTGGAAAGCCTTCCCAGAAATTTGAAGCCGTTATAGGGTCGACATCATATTAAACCCTATGGATTAAACCATATGCATGTGAAGGCAAAAGAGAGAATACTTTTGGCAATATAGTGTGTATATCTAACCTATACAATATAACATAATTAATTTTATTTATTCTATTGGAACTAATTATTTACCAGACTTTTCATAACACTATGTGTTATAAAAAAGTTTAATTTGTTTTTAGACATGCACAGATATACACATGCGCACACAGCTTCTTTCAGGGATTAACTCCTTTACAATGTAATATAGGGTTACAAGAAATGTTGTTATAACAAATATCAGAATTTTTAACTGCATTTGATCACATAAATGGCCCAGTTCCATTGGGAGCCTTTCATAGCCATGCTGTCCTCAACCGTGTTTGACAGACAATGCGGGGACTGTGTTGGATCACTAGCTCTTACTTACCTTCTGCATGCCCTTTTCTTTCCATCATTCTTGAACAAACATTGGTTTAATGTCTCCAAATTTGTCCAGAACCTAATCTTCCAAAGTTCCAGAACAGGCTTTTTAGACTATTTCTAGCAAAGTCTAACCTCATTTGTTTGCATCTTGAGGTAAACCCTCTGTATTTACATACATGAAGGCATTTCTTTATTTGTAGACTTATCATAATCATATGCTTACCTCTGCAAGAGTGTTCTTTACATAGGAAAGTTTTTTTAAAGGCGTTTCTCTTCACTAACGAAAGAATTGTGTGAGTATATTGTCCACTTTTGTTGTCTTCCATAGTCTTCTAGGCCTCTTGGTGTCACTGAGCCCACCAGTGAATTCCTTCTTTTTAATGAATATACCAAATTATTGATTTCGCTGCTCCTAGAGTTTCTTCTATTACTCTGCTAAGTATGTTTGTCAGCCTAAAGATGGCCTTGTGCCCCTTTTTTTTAGACCTCATATTGAGAGTTCCTGTGAAGATCTAACAAATGTAATTTCAAAACAGGAACTCCAACTCCAGACCTTTTATCTTGTTAATTTGTCATGGAATAATGAGGACACAGGCCACACCTGCCCATGAAACTGCTTATCAGTCAATTGTTTTTGAACCTGTGAAAATGGGGGAACAATGTAAAAACTGTTCTAAATGGTTATTGTATCAACAGGAACCTATGAGCAACTTATGATTATGAACTTCAGAGTATTTTATGAATTCATTGTAGTTTTAACTTAATATCAAATGTATCTAAATTAAGTTAACTGTTCTAAGACTATCCAAGGAAGAGCATCCACAGACATCTTTATGGTTTCTCTGTGGTACTATCCACAGTAATCTCATGTTTCAGTGACATGTTTCATGTCACTGTTGTGGATACATTATCGTCAGATACATTAGATGCATTATTCGTTGTCATGATTTCAAATTTCATTGCTGAAGACACTCAAATATAAATCTAAATTAAACCCACATGATCTTTCCAACCATTTCTGTATTAGTGAGTTAAAAAACAGGTTAGGATCTAACTTTTTAAAGTTAAATGCTACAAAGACTGAACTTATGATTGTTGATGACATCCCCATCCTTCAACCACTGCTCAAAACTATGGTGTCCTCTTCGACTCCTGTCTCACCTTTTGCATCTGCAGAACATTGAAAGTCAGTATAGGGCAGTTTAACAAAGATATGTCATGGTACATGACTATCACATGTAGGTTAGACTATTGCAATTCCCTGGTTTATGGTCTACCTTAAAAATCGCTTCACCCTGTCCAGCTCATCCAGGGTGCTGGGTGTTGCAGCAACCACCGCTTTCAGGATTTATTTAACTGAAAATTCATCTTCAACTGCTAAATATAAAATATGCAGATAAACAAATGTTTTTACTAAATTTTAAAATTGTGTAGTTTTTGAATTTGTATATGAGAAATACTATTCCCCTTTCCACAATGATTTACCAGCAATTTCTAATCCAGTAATAAATGACACATTGCTCTTTTTAACTGTTTATAGTTACATAAAATTTTACGGAACCATGAATCTCAAATCTTCAGGACAGGAGTTGGAGATGCTTTTTCGTTTTTCAGTAACATGACAAGTAATGCGAGCTGATCATTATTGTTCTGTTTTTCAAAATAATGACTGGTTTGCTGTACATTTTATCCAAATTATTACATGGCTACATAATAAATCAGCAATTTGACTCAAAATATTGACAGGAACTAAGGAACTAACAGGTGGCTGGAAATTCTGTCAGTCAGTTTTTCTGTCAGTCAGTACAGAGTACTACATCTACTAAAGACAGCATTGGCAAACTTTGTTTATGATCATTATAAGAATGCTTTATCCATTTATTTTTGTTTGCAAGTTAGTTGGACAGTTCAGATGAAGGGTAATGAACATGTTTACATTTTTCATCCATTGGACTGGGTGCAGACTGCTGGTGTTGGACACTACCCTCATTTTGATAGTGTGAGAGTTTTTTTATAGTATGTTTGAAAGAGTTTGATATTTGAGAGAGTATAGCTGAAAACTATGACCTAGATGGCATCTCCTAGCATCTGTCTTATTTTTGAAATTTTAATTATTTGTTTAAACACTACGAATGAACGTTAGATCGTTAAGTCCATTGATGTGGGTGGAACACACAGAGCTTACAGAATTTCCTCTCAGCTTTATATCCAGTCTGCTTCTTTTCATCATCAAATGCTGTTCTGCTGTCTGAGTGGTCTGCATCATTCTTCACTGCCTGTATAACTATAGCTGCTTGAGTGTTTTGCTTAGTCATAGTATATCTCTTTCCTCCTTCTTAGATGTTTTTTGCAATCCAGCATATGCAAGGCTTGTTGGTGGGAAGGGCTGAAAGGCTGGGTCTGCTCATCTCTTGGTGCTCTACTTTTCTCCCTTTCTTCAAAGTGATGATCTGGTATGGGGCCCTATTTGCAGTTGTTTGAACACCATGTCTACTTAATTTCCTCCTGTCCATACTGAAGTTGATCTTATAATGATGTGCCATGGATCATGCCTTCTTGGCTGTGGCTATTGGTGTTATAGATTACAGTTCTTTTCTCATTTCTTCTGCTTTCTTTCCACATCATGCACTTTTCTTTTATTTTTGGTAATTCTTTATTCTTGTGTCTTTCTTCTTTCAATAGTTTCCAGTACTGCAACAATTTTAGCTTTTCAGCATTAATATCTTAATGTAGTTTTGTTTTATGAGCTTCTCAGCTTCTGGGATGCAGCAGGTGTACATTGTGACAGTTTTGGGCCATATGGAGATGTACAGGGGTTAGACAATGAAACTGAAACACCTGTCATTTTGGGAGGTTGCAGCGAGGGCTGTTCCTCCCAATCACCCCCCTCCAGGTGTCACTATGGCTGCCTACATGGGCGTTGAAGTCCCCCAGTAGAACAATGGAGTCCCCAGTTGGGGCACTTTCCAGTACCCCTCCCAAGGACCCCAGGAAGGTCGGATACTCTGAGGTGGCTGAGCTGGGGAGCTATAAGCAAGCCCACTCCAGCCCGCCGTCTCTCACCATGGGCAACTCCAGAGTGTAGTGGAGAGTATAGCCCTTCTCGAGGAGTTGGGTTCCAGAGCCTAAGCTGTGCGTGGAGGTGAGCCCGACTATCTCTAGCCGGTACCTCTCAATCTCCCGCACAAGCTCAGGCTCCTTCTCCCCCAGTGAGGTGACGTTCCACGTCCCAACAGCTAGCAGCTGTGTCCGGGGATTGGGCCGTTGAGGACCCCGCCTTTGACCGCCACCCAATCCACATTGCACCTGACCCCAATGGATTCCTTTGCAGGTGGTGGGTCCGCAGGAAGAATGGCCCACGTTACCTCTCCGGGCTGAGCCCGGCCGGGCCCCATGGGCAAAGGCCCCGCCACCAGACGCTCACTCCCGAGCCCCGACCCCAGGCCTGGCTCCAGGGTGGGGCCCCGGCTGTGCTGTACTGGGCGGCGTAATGGGTCCTTTTATGTGATCCTTTATGTTTCATTGGGGGTTCTGAACTGCTCTTAGTCGGGCCAATCACTTTGGACCTGTTTGCCTTGGGAGACCCTGACAGGGGGATAATACCCCCCAGCAACATAGCTCCTCGGCTCATTTTCTCAAACCCCTCCACCACAATAAAGTGGCAGTTCGAGGAGGGGCCTGTGATAGCCAACCAGAATAATTGTAATAAATAATAAAGTAGTTTAGAACTTGAATAGAATATGACTGTAGCAAAAGTTGCCAGTAGGTGTCATTTTGGATATGAATGTTCTGCTCAATTTCAGTATAGTTTGGATAGATTTGAGCCTGAGGGAAACTGTAGCATTTCAGAAGTAAGAGCATAGAACTTATAAACGTGTTCAAATATTTAAAATGATTGATTATACCAATGTTACTACAAAAAAAATGAAGTGTTGGTGTTAATTAGAAAGTATACTAGAATAGACAAAAAGAGCACAAAACACAAGGCCTTGTAGCTTATGCAATCTGGAGAAGAAACTGAAAACTGGATTTAGTCACCTAGGATTTTTTTCACAACCACGACCTAGTGTAGAAATTTTTATTCCAGAGAACACGTCTCCACTATTCTAGAGTCCAGTGGTAGCGTTCTTTACACCACTGAATCTGACACTTTGAGTTGCGCTTGGATGTTTGGACATTGAGCTTGCTTAATGTAAGGCTTGGATGCAGCTGCTTGGCCATGGAAACCCATTCCATTAACCTCTCTATGCATTGTTCTTGACCTAATCTGAACGCCACATGAAATTTGAAGGTCTGTAGCAATTGACTCAGAAAGTTGGCGACCTCTGCACACTACGCACTTCAACATCTACTGACCCCACTCTGTCTTTTACATGGCCTGTCACTTCATGGCTAAGTTGGGGTCATTCCCAATTGCTTCCTCTTTGTTATAATAACACTGTCAGTTGACTGTGGAATCTTTAGTAACAAGGAAATTTCACAGTTGGACTTGTTGCACAGGTGGCATCCTATCACGATACTATGCTGGAATTCACTGAGTTCCTGAGAGTGACCCATTCTTTCACAAATGTTTGTAGAAGCAGTCTGCATGCCTAGGTGCTTGATTTTATACACCTG
>JANCOA010000020.1:15926110-15938063 GCA_024363135.1 Leptodoras oyakawai | reverse complement strand
TTTCTCAGTCAGCTTTATGAGGTGGTCACCTGGAATGGCTTTCAGTAACAGCTGGGCCTTGTCAAGAGTTCATTTCTTGAATTTCTTGCCCTGTTAATGTGTGTGAGACCGTCAGTTGTGTTGTGAAGAGGTAGAGTTGGTGTACAGTGAATAGCCCTATTTGAGTAATGTTCTAATCCATATTATGACAAGAACTACTCAACTCAGTAAAGAAAAACAATGTAAAATCTGAAACATATTTTGGTTTGTTTAACACATTTAAGTTTACTACATAATTCCTTATGTGTTCCTTCACAGTTTGGATGACTTCAGTATTAATTTATAATGTAGGAAAAATAAATAATTTAAACTTTGAATGAGAAGGGGTGTCCAAACATTTGGTTTCATCAAGGTACCAGGATGATCCAGTCCACTCAATAATACGTGTCTGAAATGACTTACTGAAGACTTTACACAGTGTATAAAGTTGCCTGTCTAGAGTGCGGACTTAAGATAAGCTTTATTCGAAACACTTCTTTGTCCATATATGGCTGCAGTGGACCAGCAGATAGTGTACACAAATTGTCACTTCATTTCACACTTAATCACATGCTGTCCAGACATGAGCTGTAAGGAAAAGTTGTTCTTCGAAATTGAATGTTACCCTAAATTTGCATTAGAATAACTCACATCCAACAAAACTTGGTTTATAAGTGGCAAATATTTGAAGTTAAGTGTGATTGTCCTTTTCATTTATATCTTAAGCTGTGCTGCATGTTGACATTAGTCTGTTCTCTCTGAACCTAACACACACAAGAGATATTTCATTTTGTCAATTAAACAAAAACAATTCACTACTTGTTTTAGTGGTAAGAGTAGGTTTGACATGGTTTTAACCTTAATTTTAATTCGGAAAAGATGCTCACAGACAAGTCATGTGAATGAAACTTGAACAATCATGATTCAGATGTGAAATTCACATGTATAGTATTTAGACACATCATGTTTCATACATTCATATCTTCACATGTGGATAGTGCATGTATTTTTATTTTTATTAGAGATTGGAAAGTAACTCCACTGTGTATGGTTAAGAAAATATTTAGGTTTATAAGACTTATTGCCAAAATTAGAAACTCAGAGGAAAAGAAAAATCCCTGAAAAGTGCCCTGGGCCTTATCCAGCAGTATTAATTAGGCCAGGAGGCATGGTCATGTGACCATGATATACAGTGAATAAAGCGAGGCACTAATTCATGGCTTAGGCTAAAGTTATGGTGCCATTATTATGTGTTAAGGAAGAAAGGGATTCTACGTGATGGCTTGCAGTGAACAGATTAGAAGAGTTACAGATATAGATATCTGATCCAAAATAGCAGCAACTATTCTACAAATTCTGTCTAAGAATAAAATCTGGACTCCTCTATTGGCTGCTTCTTGTTGTCTGGTGAAAGTGAGAAAGAGCTGCAAAAACCTCTTTTGTGGACTAAATGTCACAAATAGATTAAAGCACAGTCCCTTCCCTATCTTATGTTCTTCAGTGAAATCATGGGAGATGTAAAAAGAGTGTGGAGCATCTCCACATTACACTCTGTAATCAATAAGGTTAACTACAGAAAGCCATGGGGTCATGACTCGTAGCCATCGTTCTCCCAGCCTAACACTGTACCAGGCACATCACTTCACTAGAACTCGATCCAGCAGTAGTGACACTTAGCCAAATAAAAGCTCCCTTCGCAGCATGAGCTTCTTTGGTTGGATTGCAATGTTCAGTGAAATTGAAAAATAAGCCTTTCTGTCTCTAATGCCTGAATGCATGGTATTGATTTGCGTACGTCGACCCAAGTCGTTAAATGTTTCCTGGAGGCTAATTGTGAGGTATTATGTGCTTAACTGGGGTTTTGTCAGTCTCTGTACCCTTGAGCTCCCAAAGCTTCCAGTTTTTCTGTATTTGAAGAAAGGTTTAGGTTTATTAGCTTTCTATAGCGTACCAAACTGAAGCACCGGGTTTAGTAGTAGGCTTTGTTAAAGGTAATTTGGAGCTATTTTTAGGTCATGTGGAATATAAAACATTAATAGCCATAACTTGACTGTTGAGGTTTTTAAAATGCATGTTGTCTGATCACTCACCGTCTGTCAGCATTCATCAGCCACCTCATTCCTGAGACGCCTTGTTCCTTCTGATGGACACTGTCTGGCACACCAGCATGGCTCAGTAGCACCTCCTATTGATTAAGGTGAACTAGGTGAAATTAGTGAACCTGGCAGTGCAGCCAGTGAGAGCATGTCTTTATGATGAATTTCCACTGTGGTAACATTGCATGGCAAATTCCCTGTGGCTTGTGATTCTACATGTATGTTGAGTATGATACGATTTGATCTGTCCTGGAAGTGGCACTTCGTGTTTTATTTGCAGGCTGTGTAACTAGTGAGTACGTCACCTTCACAGCTCTTCCAGGGCATCTCCCTCTCTTTCATATCTCACGGCTCTTCTCCACTATCTCTAACTTTCACGTTTTCTCTCTTTCCCTCTGTCTATGCCTCTCACATCCTCCCAGTGGCCTTGCCCCTATTTAGCCTGAGAGATTCTGACAAGGTGCTGTGCATGCAGCCGGAATCCTTGACCTATTTCTTAATGAGTGAACAGTACAAAATGTGTTGGGGACAGTGTTTTCTAGTGCCCTGCACAAACTTGACCTCACACACACAGACATTTGTTTTATGATAGTAACACTAACCTCAACCCTAAATTTAAAAACAAACCCAGGTTTGTTTGTTGGGAATAGCCTAATTTCCCCACACATGCACTAAAAACTATCCTTATTTGGTAGCCATCATGCAATAAAATCATGCTCACAAACACACATACACGGTTGTTACAGAGATGTTTGTTTGTGTGTGTGGAAGTAGTGTCTAGTTTTTAATGTGACTGGTCATGCCTCCTTCATCAATTCATGGCCATGCTGTTTATCTGAATTCTCACCAGTCCAGCTGTCACAACAGTGATCTTTATCACTCTGACCCTTAGTTGCTACTCTTGCTAGAACAGAGAATATGACACATATTTATTCACTCATAGAACAATGTTGTGTTAATAACAAGACTGACTCTCTATCCAATGGACTTTAGCTGCCATTTACACCAGGGATTGGCTTTATCTGCAGAAAAGGTTATAAACATTGTGGTGGGATAATTTGTCTTTACCACTTACACTTATGACCCCAGAGCTGAGTTTCACTTTAATTAGGTTTTGTATCATTGAAGTTAATAATTGGAAGCAGGTGGGTCACATGGGTCACCAGTTAGATCGTGAGCTAGGGTTACAGTCTGTGCAGAAGTTTGCATGTTCTCTCTGTGTCAGAGTGGGTTTGCTCTGTGTCCTCTGGTTTCCTCCCACCTCCAAAATACATGGCAGTAGGTGGATTATCTGCACTAAATTGCACCGGAATAGTTGCTGGATAAATCACAGACCTGACAGGTTACTGCACATGAAAGAATGCATGGATCGATAGATGGATTGGAGAAGGTCTTTGTTGGAAAGGGGCCAGATTGCAGTTTGTTACACAGTGTGGACACTGTAATATCTTCAGTAACACACAGTACAGTCCACTGACTGTCCATGTGCTGCTGGGTCCAAGTCTAGTAAACCTGATATTGAAGCACAGTGGTTCAGAATTATTGGCACCCTTGGTAAAGATGGGTAAAAAGACTGCCAAAAATTAAATGGTCAAATATGTACAGTTGTGTTAACATTTCACTGACTACAAATTAATTAGAAAACGCTCAGAATCAGATACTTATCACAAATTGACTGACTCGAATTTCTTAACTTCTCATACATTCCCGTAGCATCAATGCATTTGCCCGTAGAAGCTGAGCGTCTATTCACTTCAATGGGACTGCATGGAACGTTTTTTCATTGCTTTGAAACTCGCCAGTCATTGGATAAATGCCACAATTTTGCCCTTCCCCCGGATGCTGAGCGTCTCTGGGGGTGAATGGTGGATCTACACCTTCACTTAATCACTGGGAGCTTCAGTCCTATTGTGGATTTTGTGAGTGAAGTGGAAAGACAAACTCCAACCCATTTCTTGGTATTTGCTTGGTGAAATTACCTGACCAGTTCCATTGTTCATCGTGTAAATAACACACACTCATAGTATTTCCTTGTTTCGGTTTAACATAATTTCAACATTTCCTTGTTTGAGTTTAATATAGTTCATTCAATCAATCATTCATACTGTTGGCTAGGTCAGAGTGAACTATCCAGTTAGCAAGCAACCACACCATGGCATACAATGTTAATATTCATTCATTCATTCATTCATGCTTATTCCTTTTCAGGGTCAGGGGAAAGCCGGTACCTAGCCAGCAGCATAGGGCGCAAGGCAAGAACAACAGTAGACAGGGTGCCAATCCATTGTAGGGCACACACTGACACACTAGGGCCACTTTAGAGATGCCAATCAACCTAACGTGCATGTCTTTGGACTGTGGGAGGAAACTGGAGAACCCAGAGTAAACTCACGCGAACACGGGGAGGACATACAGACTCCACACAGAAAGGACCCAGACCACCCCACCCAAGGATCGAATGCGGGACCTTCTACCCACTGAGCCAACGTGTCGCCCAATGTTAATATTGTGGACCTGATTTTAGGGAAAGGTAACAGGTCTTTTCTGCTCTTCTGGTATGACAAAGTTAGCTGGCTGACTGGAAGTGCTGTGACAAAGAAAATGTACTGTTGGCCATTCCTCTTGATGAAATCATCTCAGGGATCATGTCTTGTCTGATCAAAATTGTGTTTAGATCTGTCTAACTGACTTAGCATATAAAAGGCATGAAAACGTGAGTGCATGTGCTAAGTTAAGTTGCCTGGGCAGGGTCAGGGTTGAACATACAATTAATGAAGGTACTCGCATTCAAGTGGCAAAACATAATGAAACAGTCAAACCAAACAGGGCCTTCCTAAACCACCTTATTGATGTGACTTGAGTGGAGAATTTATGTATAAATAAATACCATACCATACCATACCAGGATGTCAAACCCTTAAATGTATATATTATATTTCTCCAGTCATTGAGGGTATTCCTTTAATTTGCTACCCAATCTCTCTCTATATATCTATATATAGTATATAATAGGCCTGAGAGCTAAAACCATACCCTGTTTCATGGCAGTGTATCATGTCAATAGTATTCTGCTTTATGCTGTCAGACTGCATTATGCCATCATCTACATAGTGTACACTAGAGGACAGCTCAGAAAACAAAGATCAATGCACATATCCCAAAATACAAGCCTGAAGTATAAACCTAGATGTACTGCTATTAATTAAACACTGTAATAGACTCAAGAAACAGACCAACTTATTTAACTCACTCTACCTTAATCAAGGTAAACTTTAACACAATGCTTGAGAATCAGGTTGCCAGAAAACAAATCTTTGAATATTAGTCTATTTAATGGTCAAATCATCTGTGCATTTGCTCTTTTCCATGCACTTTTCATTCACCATCTGTACATGTGAATAAAGCAGACTGTTGATGCATGAACATTTCACTTGATAAGTGAAATACAATTTCTGTCTGGAAAATAATGAGAATGAAATACCTGCGCTCCGTTGGGCTTACACATGTTGATGGTGGTTCAAGGTCAGTTAGAGTGGGATCTCAGATAAACAGTAGGGCCTTTTTCAGATGCATTCCATGGATGGTTTAGCAAGAGAGCCCAATTTCCTGAGAAGATTGATCACAAGAGATGAATCATGAGCGTTTGAGTACTCACCCAAAGAAAGCTTGAATGACCAAACCAAAAGTCACATCACTGTTCATATGTTTTTATTCTTAATGAATTAAAACGTTTGAAAGGCCACCACTTCAGACAGTAAAGAACATCCATAGAGCTGCAAGATGCCAATGTTTTAGAAAACTAGATAGCGAGAAAGATATAAACATGATCTGTTTGAATAATTCAAAAGAAACTTGGTAAACCACATCATATTGTTACTTGTACAGGGAACATTTTTTTCAATTACTCAATAAAAAAATAGTTGACTAATTATTCTATGAAAAAAACAAATTGTTTGTTGCATCCCTAGCGTAGGGCTGAGAACTGCTGGAGGGCAGTGCATGTTTTTTTATGTCAGGGCTTGTCTTTTAGAGCAAGAGGGACAGCAAGAGAAGATAGAGAGGCAGATAGACAGAAGAGAGAGACAGAGTAAAAAAAAATTGAATGGCAGGAAAATGGTTAGCATACTCCCTTGGCTATTGAGAAATGTCCAGCTTATGTCTTGATGTTTCTGCCCTGCAGCTGCCAACTTGCCAAAACAAAGCCTTTTGTTTCAATCTTCACTTTGGCAGATGGAGAAGGTGGTAAATGAAAAAAAAAACACTGAGGAGGAGAGAGTTAGTGGACCATGATGGAGCATGCACACACTAAGGCCAGTCCTTGGGGAAGACTAACGGTTGTGCAAAAACAAAAAGAGCATTGCCACAATGCTCCTAATCTGAGCCAGTGCCAGAGCAACTGTGCAGCCCTGTTTCTTTTTCAGCTGTAGCCACTAGTTTAAAGTAATGGCCACTGCCTCAAAGCTCTTCTAGGCCCTTGCAGCCTTTATTAAGATGTTAATGGAATTGCCTTCATGACACGTTTTCATGGGACAGATTCACTGGACATTCTTCAGTGCCTCAGTCTGGCTGCCATCAGATGAATACATCAGCTCCTTTTAAACAACACATTTTTCACTCATTCATGTTTACTCAGTATTGTCATCTGCTTCTCTTTTCTTCTCTGTTTTTCTTTTGAATTTCTCCTGTGCCATTTTTCTTTCTTCCTTTCACACTGTCTGTCTGTCACATCTGTCTGTGTTCTCCATTGGTAGGCATGGTGGCTCAGTGGTTAAGGCTCTAGGACCCTGATCAGATTGTCATGAATTTAAGACAAGCTGTCATGGTTGGACCCTTGACCCTCCCTGTTCCTGGGGTTCTGGATCAGTGCTCACCCCAGCTTCATAAGCTAGGATATGTGAAGAAAAGAATTTCACTCTGATATACTTGAATATGTGACAAGGAAAGCTATTGTTTTTGTTTTCCTCTAATTTATCTTTACTGTTTCTTATTCTTTATTCTTGTCTTTCTCTCTGTCTCTCTCTCGTGCATCAGTGGTGACATAATCTCACAAGCTCTGGCTTATAAGTGTAGACACGATGACCCATGTACAACTAAGTACATTAACTTGATAACACCTAAGTATAGTAATTTACCCATCAGTATTACTTGCCTTTCTCTATAGTCCATTTTGGCTGAGACAACTTCAATCCCCTGTGTAATCCCCACTAGAATGTTAAATCTGAAAAAAAGAGTCTCCAGAATATAACATAGTGAAGGGTAGTCTCATAGACTATTTGCACAGACCACTAACACACTGCTATAAACAAAATAGCTCATACTCTACCATTATAAAATGGTGCTCTTTTGTAATTTCTGCAAGACTTGCCTTCTCTCAGCATGCCACTTTCTCTTAAAGTATGTGTACATTTAACACCATCTCTGACAGCGTCTATAGTCAATTAGCCCATGCTGTAGCGGTGAGATGTGCGTTTTTGTCTACCTATGGATGTGGACAGTAAGTGAGCAGCAAAAGAATGAAGAGTGGTTGGTCTGTGGTGGGTGGGATGGTATTAGGTATTAGTGTGGCGGGGTGGGGGGTATCAGTAGATCCAGATGAGCATCTGCACTTGACAGATGTTGTGTGTGGCCTGACAGTATGTGTGTGTAGCCTGAGAAAGGAAGAGGGTATAACCATAGGTAGGAGCTTTGGGGTTACAAGTGTTGCCCACTTGTGAATATTGCCATGGTTACCAAGAGGAGGTGCAGTGCTTGTCTCATCAACTTGTTGGAGGATAAGAGAAAGATGTGCCAAAGGTTGTTAGGTGCTGCCAGCTTAGGCCAATCACAGCCCAGCTTTTTCACTGAACCGAAAGAGGTTTTAGGGTGGGGGTGTAAATTAATGGTTGATTGTAAGTGAATAAATAATCAATCAAATCAAGAATCTTATTTTTTTTATTTGTATAGCATGCTTAGTGATGGGCATTATTGCAGAGCAGCTTTACAGAAATCTGGATGTAGATGTAGATCCCCAGTGAGCAAGCCAGAGGGGAGTGTTGAAAAAAATGTTCAGTATGAACTTACTGTGAATAATTGTCCTGAGATGAGCATGGGACACTTATGAGCATAGCAGCAGTTACTAGTTACAAGTCGTTAGTATCCAGGCAACTGAAGTCCACAAGGATGAATGTGAGGCACAAGTGCAGAGGCTTCTAAGAAGAAGCAGCAAGGTGAATCAGAACCGAAGGACGAGCAGAGCCACAACAATTTGTCAGTATCAGGTACTGACATCATATCGGGTATAATCAAACTTTTGCTTTTTGCATCCTTTTTCAATGTTCTGTTATGTCATTATGGGAATCAGAGGATGCATGCAAATTGCGATGTGCTAACAGGAACAACTCCTTTGTTGTGGGAAGGTAATTGGTTTTACCCTTCCTTCACCTACGGGCACATACATGTATCCACCTGCATCCAAGCCACTGGCTTTGTTACATTTCTCAACCCAGCCAAGGCCTTATCAGCTTAGATAACTCGTCATTCCTGTCGGGAGACAGGCGCCTTAACACATCCTTTCCACCACAGCTGGGAAAAGCAGAGATAAGCCTCCAAAATTCATTCCTGGCCCAGATAGCAGACATAGCCCCTCAGATGGAAGGAAGAGAGTGTGGGGAAGAAAAATATGAAAAGGGGATGGGGAGGAGAGAGAGAGAGATGATTGCTCTGTCTTCCAGATAAACATTTTCTAGAGTGTCAAGCAAAACAATCCCAAAACTGAAACCATGATGAAAGATCTTGCAGCTCTTAAGTTAAAAACTTAAAAATGACATGTCCTTGCATGGCACTCCCACCACCCCCCTGTTAAGTGCTGTTCCATAGTAGAATGCAAGGACACAGCTAAGTTGTATCTATGACTGGATGTTTTCCAAATTTTACTATGGCTAGACAAAGCTGAAGTTATCCCACAGCACTGTGGTTTATGTGAGTTTTTTTCTACTGGTTCTTGTTCTTATGACCTTAAAAGACAAATTGGCACATTTGCTTAATGAAATGTGGTGAAATATCAAACAATATGAAATATTCAGAGAATCCCTGACAAGTTAGTTTTTTTTACCCCACTTACACCAACCTTTTTGCTGAGACTATTTGTGTGACTTAAGTATCATTTCAATTATACTGCAAACTAAACGATTATAGCCCCAATTTCATGGCTCTGACTAAATTTAGGACTCGGTGACTACCTGTCCCAGTTCAGTGATTATTTCAGGCTTGTGCACATGTAGTGTGCACAGTTCATCAGCGTATTTTTCTCAGTATGCAAGCAGTATCTGAACCCCAGTAGAATCACTTCTGCAAATACTAGCAAGAAAAATTCCAAGAGTCCATAATGTAATTAATTAAATTCATCTGCTTTCATGTGCAGAAGATCCATTAATACAGTTAATTATTATTCATTTTGTGTAAGGTTAATTGGAAAAATAAAGCATAATTAAATGCTTCTATAAAAATTGTCATACCCGATGTTTGTAAGGAACAACAAAAATAAAATCATGACACCTGATAGACAGCTTTGATAGACAGCTTTGACAGTGAGAAGGTGGGATATGGGTATCAGGTGCACTTCAGTCCAAGATCTTTCCAAGGGTGTGAGCCTCGTCTGTGAGGGTTTGTGTACTGTACACAGCCCTACATCCACCAAATGACAGACTGAAGTTATTAAAGTGGTGTAGTGTGAGCAAGTCAGTGATTCTGAGATTGACGTTGTGTATTATGCATTTGGAAACAAATTAGAGTTAAATTGTAAGGCAATATTGCAAAAATAGATAGCTTAGCTACTATGGAAATAAATTTAAATTCATGAAAGCAAAAATACAAGCTGTACCTTTCACATAATTTAGTCACTGCAAATGTACCTCAACAGATTTAATGTCATGACACCTCTGGTGTCAAAGTGAATGAAATGTCAGCAACATGTCTATTATTCTTGCGTGCCTGCTTCTGTACAAGCAGCATAATTAGGAACATAGGCATTTGACACTTAAGTCACAGGAAATAAATGATCACACCATGACATATAATTTACAGATCAACATCAATGTAGGTCAATCACCATTTTTTCCTATGCATTTAAAGTGAGCAAGCGATGGCACTGAGAGGCTTGGCAGAGGATGTGTTGTCCACTGAGATGCTGATTATATATGACTGTGTCAGAATTGCTGCCTTCAGAGAGAGATAGAAAAAGAAATAGAGAGAGAGATAGAGGGAGAGAGGGAGAAGTTGTGGGAGATAAGGAGTAAAAGGAGAGCAAAAGAGAGAGAGAGATGGGAGGGTGACAGAAGAGTGCTGGGCAAGTTTTCACTTGAATGAGTGTAGTCTCATATTTCTATGTGTAACAGTTGCGGATCACCTCCTTATGCTGGTTAATTTAAAGGTGAGGGCATGTTGTTATCACCGTTATTGTTCTGTTCACTCAGAGCACCAGTGAGTCATGCTGTCTTTTTGGTGTTTATAATGCTGATTATGGTTTTGCAAACTATTATTTATTTATTTATTCATGTAGCTGATGCTTTTATAAAACATTTGAGAGAGGACATCCTGTAATTGAGCAGCTGAGCATTAGGGGGTCTTGATGAAGGACACCAGGATGATGCCAGGATTTGAAATGACACCCTTCCAGTTAGTTAGGCTAAATTGTTAAACCACTGAGCCACCAATATTCGGCATGCCTGCTGTCTCTGGCTTTACAATGTAAGCCATGCTTGAGTGGAAAAATAAAGGAATAGAGACAAGTGATGCCAGGTCCAAAGATAGATGCTTCTCCATAGATTTGGTATAAGAGAGCATTTGTGCTGTAGGCCAGTTCAGAGTTGAAATGAGCAAGCTGCCCACATCATGTCTATGGATATATTGAGAAAATCTGAAATGTCTGTATTCTGTAAGAAATAGTGTTTTGCACAGACTCAGCTTGCAGTGCATATTTTTGAAAAAGAAATATATTTTCATTTCATGGAAATGATTATGTTCATATTTTTGAACAAATCCATCTTTTATAGTCTTTGCTGAGGTACTGAGTTAGCCATGCAGCAAAAATGTTTTTCATGACATAGGGGAATACAAATTTCCAAAAAGTTGGGACACTTTCTAAAAAAGCAATAAAAACTGTAATTTGTAAAAATCTGTAATTTGTGAAATTCACTTGAAGCTTAATTTAACAGACAAAATGACAAAGAAGATTTACAGTGTTTTCAATGTTTAACTTAATTCTGTTTGTTAATTATAAACAAATTTAAAAATTGAAGCCTGCAACACACTCAAAAATAGTTGGGACAGGGGCACATTTAGACTCATCATGTTTTCTTTTAATCATACTTTTTAATCGTTTGGGAATTGAAGATATTAATTGTTGCAGTTTTGCTAGTGGATTTTTTGGCAATTTCTTTCACTCTAAATTACCAGCATAAGCTTACCTGTCAATGGAACCTTAATCTTTATGCAGATCCCCCATGCCATCAAAGATTGAAGGTTTTTTGCAATATTTGTTATAACAGTCTGGATGGTCTTTTTCATTTTTGGCATGTAGAATCGGACTTCCAGTTTTCCCATAAACAAAATGAAATGTGGGCTCATCTGACAACAGAAACAATTTTGCTGCACAAAATTAATATGTGGCTTCCTCATTGCATAATACATTATCGGAGTGTAATTCTTGATGGAGTGGTGGACTTATGGTGGCCACTTTCATAACCCTAAAAAGGAGGACCTCACAACACCAAAAGGAGGACATGATAATATAAATTAGTTTTACTCATCAAACCTGCCCTTGCTGCCTCCAGGAGTTTAGTACTAAACCATGTAGTACAAAA
>JANCOA010000020.1:15804225-15814582 GCA_024363135.1 Leptodoras oyakawai | reverse complement strand
ACACACACACACACTCACATACACACACACACACACACACACACACACACACACACACACACACACACACACACACAAACACTCTAGGTTGTCATTTGCTGTCCTGATGCATGAACATTTTGCCTGATTATCTCATATTTTCAGTAATTGTGCATGCAAAGCCTTTTAATAAGAACTGGTGTGAGGGTTTCTGTAGATCATGGTTAATCAATAATAAAAAGGTAATTGCAGTATAGTGACATATCAGCCCACCTGCGGAGTTGCTTAAGCATGCAGCTAAAAGTGTTGTGCACTTAAAGACAAAGCCCAGGCACAGCATGTTCAGACTGAGCTCAGCATGCTATTACACTCCACTCATACTTTGATTGTTGCACACAAAAGACTACAAATTCCAATTTGCCTCATTTGCATTTCCACTAACAAAAGATAAACAACATACAAAACAGACAATTATTTGATAAGATTTTTATTCATGAAGTCAACAAAAACAACTTCCCCTCACTTTTCAGGCACAATTAGCTGCTGTTAACCTTAATAATTACTCAGTAATGACTATGAGAGGAGGAGTTTTTCCCATACTCCTTACCTGAAAACACTTTATATCTGAATGTTAAACGTTGTGTGCGGACTACATGGCAGACCGGCTGTGTGTGTGGTAACATCCGCTATAATTTCAAAGCAATGGATAACCAAACAATGCTCATTTTGGTCACACTTTCTAATCCTAAAACAATCTCTTTTTAATTAACTTGCAAAACAAGCAAGTGAACAACTAGAGAGGCACAGTTCTAGTTTAGCCAGTTATTCAGATTTGTGTGTCAGTTGAGGATATTCATTTAGCTGTTGTGACCGTCTGTGCATGTGTTAATGCATGTGTGTTTGTTTGAAGTGGGGCAGACTATTCTTGGATTCTTGGTATCAGCTGCTAATTACTCATGAGGAGAGGGCAAGTGTGTGTGTGTTTACCACTTGACAGGTTCTAACATAGCACATTAATCAACCGAACACCTGCAAGCCTGCACTCACACTCACACACACACGCGTGTGCACTCGCACGCCTCCAATGAGATATCTCATTGCCTCACATACAGTTTTTGCAGTAGTCCCTCCATCCCTGAATGCTGTGATCCAGTAGATTTAAGCAACAATTTAGTGGCAGCCTACAGAGAAATACCACAGATGTAGTGGCAGTGGAGAAATAAATACACACACATGCATAGCTTCCATGTGCTCATAGCCATTATTTATGTTGCTTCCTAAACAGCATAAAATCTGTGAGTTGTGTGACTATGTTTGTTCATTGTTGTTGTTCCTGGTGTGTGATGTCAGGACTGTCCTCAGCTGGTGCGCTCTGAGGAAATTCTCATCCCAGCCGGAGAAGTGAAGCCCATCACGCTGAAGGCCCGGAACCTGCCGCAGCCTCAGTCAGGTCAGCGTGGCTATGAGTGTGTGCTGCACATCCAGGGGGTCAGCCACCGAGTCACAGCGCTGCGCTTCAACAGCTCCAGTGTACAGTGCCAGAACAGCTCGGTATGACACACACACACACACACACACACACACAGTGCAACCAGTACCCTATAGAAACCCTCTACATCTGCTCCTAATGACTGCACCTGCATAGACCTCATGACATTAAAATCCCTCGACTATTCTGCAAAGTCAGCAGTTCCTTTGTTTTCTCTCTTTTATTTCAGAGCAGCTTCGCTGAATTAAAGTGCATAAAGAACTCAAATCTGCTAAATCTACTATATTCTAAATTAGAGCATTGAGACAGTTCCATAGGGCTGAATGATAAATCATATTTAATTTTGACATATTTTTTTTGGAACTGAACTTTTAGTTAAGCACAGTCAGGGTTGAGAGGATCACATGTTGTTGAGCTGAACTGACATGGACTCTGACGATAGCTATATTGTCTAACTGTACATTTAAAAGATTATGTTTAGAATATTGTGTAGAATATTGCATAGAATACATGTGAAACAATAAGGTTATAATGCGCACAGCATGAAAGGCAGTTTTCAGAAAAGGATTCACACACACACACACACACACACACACACACACACAGATAGATGAGTCTTTAATGAAGGTCCATGGTAATGTAATAAATGCACTAATCAGATAACTGCTCACTCTAAGTTTTCTCTCTCTTACTCTTTCTCTCTCTGCAGTATCTGTATGAGGGTATGAGGATTAGTGAACTACCAGTGGACTTCTCTGTGGTGTGGAATGGCAACTTCATCATCGATAATCCTGAGAACATTCAAGGTACCCCTCTAGCAATGCTCCATTCTGAGCTCTAATGCACACACACACACACACACACACACACACACACACACAATCACCTTTTAAAACTGCTGTCTCAAGAATCGTCACTATTTCTTTCATACACAAAGCAAACTGAAGTCTGTTTAGTTCAGGCAAAGGAAAGCGTGTTCATGGTGGCTGTGGCAGATTCAGGAGAAACTCTTCCATTCAGTTCAATATTCATCACTTATAGCTTATAACAAAATACACTGTCAATAAGCAGTTTTACAGAAAGGTCTGCTACAAACATTTCTGGACAATAGAAACATAACATTATAAATATAAAGCTGAGTGACAGTGTGAGTTACTTTATACCACTGCAGGACCTTTCTGTTCAGTGTGAAGTTATTAAAACACCTCATTTCATTGAGGTGTCCTGAAGAGGATTGGTAACATCATTTCTAAGCACAGAATGAATCTTGCTCATTTCAAAGTACCAATTGTTGGGAACCGGCCGACTCCCTCCGGGGCCACCAGGGGGAGACGGCGGGTAGCTCCCTTGGGCAATTGGCTGTGACAAGGATCACCTGGCCCTTCGGGGGCTCAGTGAGAGGCTTAAGGATAAGTTGGCAGCCCAAAACCTCCCATCCTCACTAATCCATACATACAATGTAGTCAGCCGCATTGACCTTCACCTCAAACAACGAGCCCGCGAGCGGACCAAGGGGGCTCTGCTCTGTGGGGCTCTCTGACTCCTCCACCCCGGTCATCGACCACTCTCCCCGGGGATGAGCCGATGCAAATAGGCACCTCCCACCGCACGCGAGCGGGAAACGCACCGGCCCCTCCCTAAATGGGAGCTTGGGACACGGCCGGTCAGGTGTCTCCCAGTTGGGTCTCAGGCTCAACGCTACGCTGGCATGGGGTGCAGGTATGGGTTGACTCCGGCGCTGCCAATAACTTCATGGATGATCAGATGGCTTGACGTCTGGGGCAGTTCCCTCGGGCAATGGGCTGTAACGAGGATCACCTGGCTGAGCATGAATTTAAGCAGGCTCTCGACTAGAGTTCCTCATCACACCCTTGATCTTTTGTGCTCACATGCACGTTTCTTTGTTAGGGATACAGGTAACACAAGGTTTGTTAGGCATCTCATGGGTAGGCTTCGGCCGAGGTAATTTGAGGCAGGGAAAGATCTTCTGCTGTGACTCCTCTGCAGCTACTTTTCCCAGCTTGGAGAAATAGCCATTTTCTTTTCCCTTTCTCCTCTCTCGCTGTGGAAGCGCTTTTCCTAGCGCCCTTTTTCCCTATCGCTTAAACCTCTGATTACTACTCAACCAAACCAATCAAGGTTTCCTCTGGTAACCTGAGGCCTGCTAGGGATCTCATGGGTAGGCTTCGGCTGAGGCATCGAGACAGAGACTGTGCCTTTCCGTTGTGATTTCTCTGTGGCTATTCTCCTCCCTGCTCTGGGGAAATTGTCACCCTTGACTCACTTCCTCCTCTCATGCTATGGACAAGTCTCCCTGGTGTCTTTTCAACCCATTGTCAATCTTTATTTAAATCAAGCTTTCATTCAACTCCCGCTTTTTGTATTTATCCTGTGTTTGAGCTCCGCTACAAGTGGCTCCTTAGTTTGCCTTTCTCTACGCCTCTCAGTTTTCCTCCCAGCCGAGTTAGCCTGGGGGGGTTGACGCTCTGCCTGTGTGTTTGCACGTGTGTGTGTGAAGCGGGCTCGCGCCAGTTCGCTTCCCGGTTCAGTCACTGCTTACACACTCAGTTTCTTCCTCCTTTGAGTTTCTTAAATAAATCAAATAAACTATAATCCTTTGGTTTTCCTTGTTTCAAAAACAGGGTAAAAAAAGGGTAAAATAAAATATTTAAAAAACCTCTCAGTTTCCTTGGTTATTCCTCCTTCCGGCCAGGTTCAGTTATAACAGCCCGGCTTTCTTTATTTTACCTTTTGTTTTGTTTTTTTCCCTTCCCTCGCTTCAGTCCTCCCCTACCAACTCATAACACCAAATTTAAAGTTTTTTTTAACAATACAATAACAGAGTTACTATTCCTGAGGGAGCCAAAAGCCTGCTGATCTGTACTGAATTCCAGACACTCTTCTTGTCAATAATCACTTAAATGATAGTGTCTCCTCAGGTAAAAGTAATCCAGCTCAAATAAGGTTTAAATGGGATTTTGGACTTTTCAGACTTATAGATTTCACAGCAGGACCTCAGTCTATTTTCTGTTATGCTTATTAAGCGTGATAATGGATGCCTTCTGTTCCCCACAGTGCATCTGTACAAGTGTGGTGCTCAGAGAGACAGCTGTGGCATGTGCCTGAAGGCGGAGAGGAAGTTCCAGTGCGGCTGGTGCAGCATGGAGGGCCGCTGCACCCTACAGCACCACTGCCCTATGATCAACCCCTACACTAACCGCTGGCTAAATCTGGCCACAATGAACGTCAAGTGCACTAACCCACGCATCACCGAGGTCAGTAAAGCCGTCTGTTCTCTCATTAGAAATGGATCAACTGCTTGCTGGGTCACATTAACCTGGACCACTTATGTTTTCTTTTTATGTTTGTGAATTCTATAATTATACATATTAATATATCCAATATTTATTACATATTACCAATATATAAGCTTAATACTATGGTTAATATTTCTGTCATGGATTAAAAAAAAAACAGCATACTGTATGTCTGGTCTGAGGGTGCCATTTGTCTGGTTCGTTATTATAAACATGGGAATAAAAAAAAATCTGATGCTATTCTGGGAAAATATTATGTGACAAGATGGTGTGATGAGGACCGAGATGCACAGTTACTGTTACCACTTCGAAATCTTATGAAGCTGTATTACATTTTTAGTCTCTTATATATTAGCCCAGCAGTTTGCCAACAGTTACATCTACAAAATGAAAAACATGAAAGAAAGTCATCATACATTTTATTAATTTAGAGTTTAATGTCCAAAATAAGTTAGTTCCTGTTCTCACTTAACAGCTGCAAACAGTCACTCCCTCACTAGCCTCTCTTTCTTTGAAGTTCTCTTTCTGTGTCATGTTAACAGGACCCTGCAAACCCCTCTGTCCTGGAGACACTGCCATGCCAGAAGGCTTAAAGGAATAGTTTTACAACCCCAGTTCCAATGAAGTTGGGACTTTGTGTAAAACATAAATAAAAACCGAATACGATGACTGGCAAATCATTTTCAACCCATATTCAATTGAATACAAAGACAAGATATTTAATGTTCAAATGGATAAACTTGTTGTTTTTTGCAAATATTCACTCATTTTGAATGCCTGCAACACGTTTCAACACAGTTGGGACAGGGGCAACAAACGAATAGGAAAGTTGAGGAAAGCTCAAAAAACACCTGTTTGTAACATTCCACAGGTGAACAGGTTAATTGGAAACAGGTGAGTGTCATGATTGGGTATAAAGGGAGCATCCCAGAAAGGCTCATTTGTTCACAAGCAAGGATGGGGTGAGATTCACCACTTTGTGAACAACTGTGTGAGCAAATAGTCCAACAGTTTAAGAAAAGCATTTCTCAATGTGCAATTGCAAGGAATGTAGGGATTTCATCCTCTAGAGTCCATAATATCATCAAAAGATTCAGAGAATCTGGAGAAACCAACATTGAATGCCTTTGACCTTTGATCCCTCAGGCGGCACTGCATTAAAAACTGACATCAATCTGTAAAGGACATTACCACATGGGCTCAGGAACACTTCAGAAAACCATTGGCAGTGAACACAGTTAGTCGCTTCATCTACAAGTGTGAGTTAAAACTCTACCATGCAAAGTGAAACACCCAAAAACTCCGCTGGCATTCTCCCAAGCTCATCTGAGATGAACTGACGCAAAGTGGAAAAGCGTCCTGTGGTCTGACAAGTCTACATTTTTGGAAATCATGGACATTGTGTTCTCCGGGTAAAAGAGGAAAAGGAGTGTCCATATTGTTATCAGCGTAAAGTTCAAAAGCCAGCATCTCTGATGGTATGGGGGTGTGTTAGTGCCCATGGCATGGGGAACTTGCTCATCTGTGAAGGAACCATTAATGCTGAATGGTACATACAGGATTTGGAGCGACATATGCTGCCATCCAAGCAACGTCTTTTTCAGGGAGGTGCCTGCTTATTTCAGCAAGACAATGCCAAGCCACATTCTGTGTGTGTCTGCAGTCCAGACCTGTCTCCCATTGAAAATGTGTGGCGCATTATGAAGAGTAAAATATGACAATGGAGACCCCGGACTGTTGAGCAACTGAAGTTGTACATTACACAAGAATGGGAAAGAATTCCACCTACAAAGCTTCAGCAATTCAATTGAATATTGGTAGAAAAGGATTTGCAAATCATCATATGTTTTACACAACGTCCCAACTTCATTGGAATTGGGGTTGTACATCAGGCAGTCTGTGGGCGAGTGTCTGAGTGTGAGTGCAGAAAGAGCTTTGAGTTTATCTGTTTGAACATTAAATATCTTGTTTGTTCAATTGAATATGGGTTGAAAAGGATTTGCAAGTCATCATATTCTGTTTTTATTTATGTTTTACACAACGTCCCACCTTCACTGGAATTGAGTTTGTACAAAAGACTGTTACAAAGTACTGATACTGGAGACTCCTTCAAAAATGTATCAGAACAAGGACATTAATATAAACCTTGCAGCTGCAGCTACAGCAAAGGTTCTATGCAATGAATCCCATTAAGAGGAGGTGCCTCCAGGTTGACTTTATTTATTGATCATTTTTCTCTCTGCTTTATATTATTAGAAATGCTAAAGGACAGCCTGCAGACCAATACAGATTAATATAGATACACCATTGTGCAGAATTACATTATGGTAGTGTTTAGCATAATGTTACTGTTATAAAGAAGAATGTGTCACCATTTGGTGCCAGAATGGTGTCATTTTCAAGTCCCTAATCATGTTAGGTTAGAAATAGCCCTCAATAGCCCCGATAATTTTGTTGAAACTACAATGCAAGAGCAATTTGTTTATATTGATGGACACAGTAATATTGAACATCTTTATTGATGCTTTCAGGACAAACGACCACAGTCTACTGACATTAAAATGGAAGCCCATTCAGTATGGGTTCAGTTTTACCATGCTAATATATAGTGATTTCAGTAGAATATATAGTGATATATAACATAATATATATAAACTAATATTTTGTGTGTTTCAGTAGAATAGATTAGGCATGAAGAAAATGTGACCTTTAGTACAATGTACTTAACATGTTCAATATTTCAATATCACTTATTTGCTTATGGGTAAATAGGAATCTGAAAACAGTGCAGAATCATGAATTTTAAATATTTAAGATTGAATATTTACTTTATTGTAAATACTTCAAATTCTAAAACCTTCTATTAATTGCCAATTTTAAATGGAAAAATAAATTCATTTTTTTCCATTTAACATTGGCAGTGGTCAGTGAGATATTTTAGATATTTGTGTACATACTGTATATATAGGCCAAAACATAGCTATAGGTTACATGGGTACATATTTATTGCCAACTCTTAAACCCAAATCAACCTGAGTGCAATGTACAATGTTTACTTTGTTCTTCTCTCTGTGTGTCTGTTCGACCTCATTCTCCTCTTGCTATCTCTCCTCAAATCACTTTGCAGGGGGTAGAGCAGCTGGGCAGCTTGTGTTTGAGTGACTCACATATATATGCGTGTACGTGTGTCATTTTGGATGAGGCTCTCTGTGTGTGTGTGTGTGTGTGTGTGTGTGTGTGTGTGTGTGTGTGTGCACGTGTTTGTGTGTGGTGTGCGTGTGTGTGTGTGTGTGTCACCTTCAGTCTGTCTGCAAGGACAAGAAGTTTTAGCCATCACTCTAGGGTGCAATGACCAGACTCAAGATAGCAGCAGTGAAACATTATCCTTCTTGCTTGTATGTTTTTTTTTTTTGAAAGAGACAGAGATTTCTGGTATTTCATACCATATAAAGAATGATGCAACAGATTTGTCTTTAGTGTTCAACCGTACTCATGCAAACACTGCTTCAATCCAGACAGGTGGCAAATGAAAGGAAAATAAGCAGTAGCTCTGTTATACCATTGTATCCTATAACATTTTACCACAAATCAATACAGCGTTCTTTAAACTGATCACCATGGTGACCTCGACAGCATCCATAGAGCACTAGTAGTAACTGAATGAGGATAGAAATGATGTAAATCGTATCCTCTAGCCTTCACATTCACCAGAGCTCAACCCAAATCAGCACTTAGAGGAGATTTCCATGCCAGAATACAGTAAATTCAAGCTGTTCTTGGAGAAACACAAATTTGTCACCCATCTATTTCAATATAAGGCTTCAGGATTAGTGAGCAAGTGAAGCAGGACATAATCTATGTGGACTCGTAGAGAAACACACATTTATATATAACTGTATTTATATATAACACACACATACACATGCGGACACATAGGCTGTAGTAAAAAAGTAGCAGTGATGATGTTTCAGTATGTGGTTTTTACTGAGCTGAGGTTATTGATGCCTATACTGGTAGGAGGAGAACAGAAAAAGGAGCTTTGTCCTATTGTGTGTGTGTATGTGTGTGTGTGTGTGTGTGTAGGGAAAAGTAAGACATGGTGTGTAATTAGCATGTGTAATGCATGGCTGGACTGTGTTTGGGTCTGGCCTGGCACAGAAAAATTTGTCTCTTCCGGACCTGACGCTGTGCAGACAAGCCAATTAAACCTTTTGAGTTAATGACTCTGCTAGTAGGGCCTTTTTATTTTATTCATATTCATATAAATAAATAAATAAAAAGGCCTAGCTACGCAGACTACACTGCCCAGATAAATCTCATGTCAGAGTGCAAAATATATCTATTTGCTTATATTTTTATTCTCTTTCAGTTCCTATATACAGTGTATGTCTAGACCACAGTGTGAGAGTAATGGCATTTTGATCCTCTATATGTCTGTACATGTGGCAGAATTGACAAAGAAGTTGACTTTGGGAAAGTGAAGTCTGTATGATGTAGTTCTGGTGTATATACAGTGCAAAAGCACCTATTGTTTTTAGGCTGTCATTGATGTTTGTTTTTTGAGCTCTGCATTATTGAGTCAGTACAAAAAGATTTTTTATTTCCAAATATTACTTTTCCAACAAAAAAAATTAATGTTACACTGAAATGTTTGTGTAGGCGGCACGGTGGCTTGTGGGTAGCACTGTTGCCTCACAGCAAGAAGGTCCCGGGTTTGATCCCCAGGGAGGGCGACCTGGGTCCTTTCTGTGTGGAGTCTGCATGTCCTCCCCGTGTCCGTGTGGGTTTACTCCGGGTACTCCGGTTTCCTCCCACAGTCCAAAGACATGCGCGTTAGGGTGATTGGCATCTCTAAAGTGGCCATAGTGTGTGAGTGTGTGCGCAAGTGTTTGAGTGTGTGTGCCCTATGATGGATTAGCGCCCTGTCTAGGGTTGTTCCTGCCTTGCGCCCTATGTGGCCGGCTCGGCATATGCGTGCATGCAGAGTTTGAATCAGTTTCATTTGGTGCTATATATAGCTGTCTGTAGGTATACCTTGAGCACCGGAGGAGACAGGAATAGCTGAATAAATGGGCTGCATTACAGCAGCTAGAGCATTATAGAAGGTGTGAGAGACAATGATAGTCTGCAGAGACAGGGGCGGGGGTTGGGGTCAGGGAACAAGCATTGAAGTCTGTGCAACTTTTCTTGTTCTTGTTTTCTTGTTCAAGCCAAATCTAACATTATAGCAATTAACTTTGAGATTGTTTTTCTGTGCTTTCATAGAAAAGTCTCCTGCACAGATGGCACAATTCCTAAAACCATCTTAAAACCTTTTTTAAATCAAATTATTTGTGTATGGAACCTTAATCATCCATTTAAATATTACTGAGTTTTGTTTGCTGGCACTTTACAGTACATTTCTGTTCAAATGTAACATAGGTCAAACAATAGAGAATTTTCTGAGAGAAAGATTGCTGGAACAGTTACAAAATTATTTGATACACATACCTGGGGGGGGCGGCACGGTGGCGCAGTGGGTAGCACCGTCGCCTCACAGCAAGAAGGACCCGGGTTCGATCCCCGGGTGGGG
>JANCOA010000020.1:15761976-15777719 GCA_024363135.1 Leptodoras oyakawai | reverse complement strand
AGACAGCAAGTCTTTGTGATGTATCAAGAGCCACGGTATCCAGGGTAATGTCAGCATACCACCAAGAAGGACAAACCACATCCAACAAGATTAACTGTGGACTCAAGAGGAAGCTGTCTGAAAGGGATGTTCGGGTGCTAACCCAGATTGTATGCAAAAAAACATAAAAGCACGGCTGCCCAAATCACGGCAGAATTAAATGTGCACCTCTCCTGTTTCTACTAGAACTGTCCGTCGGGAGCTCCACAGGGTCAATATACACAGCCGGGCTGCTATAGCCAAACCTTTGGTCACTCACACAAGCCAAACATCTGTGCAAACAAGGGTGCAAGGAGCACAAATGTGAAACGTGTATTGTTCTCTGATGAGTCCACCTATACTGTTTTCCCCACATTCGGGAGAGTTACGGTGTGGAGAAGCCACAAAGAAGCGTACCACCCAGACTGTTGCATGCCCTGAGTGAGTCATGGGGGTGGGTCAGTGATGGTTTGGGCTGACATATCATGGCATTCCCTTGGCCCAATACTTGTACTAGATGGGCGCATCACTGCCAGAGACTACTAAACCATTCTAGAGCACCATGTACATCCAAATGGTTCAAACATTGTATCCTGAAGGTGGTGCCGTGTATCAGGATGACAATGCACCAATACACACAGCAAGACTGGTGAAAGATTGGTTTGATGAACATGAAAGTGAAGTTGAACATCTTCCATGGCCTGCACAGTCACCAGATCTAAATATTATTGAGCCACTTTGGGGTGTTTTGTAGGAGCGAGTCAGGAAACTCTTTGGTCCACTCTTCTTCCAGTCTCTTCCACAGTTCTGTGACTGTTGTGGGTTTCTTGGCAATAATTTGCTTTGATCACTGCTTTCATCACTGAAATGAACTCTGGACCACTTCTCTGTCCACACAACAAGCTCCTCAGCAAAGGTGAGTCTAGCTTTTTTATTCTTTCTGCTAATGAAAGGTTTGTTCACTGCAGAGTGAGCTTTCAATCCAAATGCTCTTAAACGTCAAGACACTGTATGACGAGACAGATCCTTACCCTGTTCAGTGCTGAACTGGTGAGCGATTCCATCTGCAGTGTTGAAGCGATTACCCATGTAGAGTCATGGGGAACCAGCCTTCTTGGGGGACTGGAATGAGTTTGTGATGTTGTGAAGATGCAATATTCTAGAAATCACATACTTTGGATGACCAACTTCTCTTGCTATGGCTGATAGGGTCACCCCTTTGGCCTTTATCTGGACGACCTGCTGCTGGAGGGTTTCAGTCACTTTGAAACAGCTCACCATTTTTGCAAAGTCAGTGAAGACTGGAAAGTTAGGCCAGTTAAATAGGGTTTGTCAGATAATTAAGGAAATTAGCACCAGATTCCAGATTAAAACCAATAACTTTCAGGTATCTGAAAGTGTTCTCTAATTTTGATCAGTGTTCTTTTTCAATTCTCTCATTTAAGTGTTTTTAGGCTGTGCTTTAGAATATGTAACGCTGAAGTAGTAATTAAGCTTGTTGTGCCTGTGTGCTGTTAATCTTGTAGAGATGGGAAAGAACATTATCCAGGACAAGACTCTGGCCATGCAGCTCTATGTTGAGGAATACCATGAGCAGGTCAACAAAATGGCATCCCATCTAATGCACTCCGAAGCTGAGAAAAAAAGTCACAAAGAAACACATCATTCTCCAAAACAAGGTAAGGAATGATTCAATTATATTCATTAATGGTTTTGAATATAGCTTTAAATGACTTTAAATTTAAATAACTTTTACAGAGCATCCCATATAAAGGAGGTATTTATGAACATTCAGTAAAACAAACTTCGTATGCTGCAAAAGGTCCTGAATTTGCTTAAATTTCCATATAGAGACTCATTAATGTAAACTTTGATCTGATCCTGACTCATATCAATGGGATGGTAGCCCTGAACAGCAAGATATCTAAAAAAAAAAGTCAACTTAATAACAACTAAACAATAACAACTAACAACAATAACAACTAAATAAAAATAGTGAACTATAACCAGTGGTGGAATGTAACGTACTTTATTACTGTACTTAAGTACAATTTTTGTGTATCTGTACTTTACTTGAGTAAATTTATTGAGGGCTCTGTGTCCTACCCCCATGCCTCCTCCCCCCTCCACACAGACAGCAGTGGGAACCTACATGAAGTGTCTCTACAGCTTATTGACACAACGTGGTTACTAGACAGTGACCAGAAGACTGGTGTTTATTCACCTCAGCCTTTAGCATCGTTAGCATCTTCCACAGGTTCTGATCTCATCCATTGTAGTGATTATAATCACCTTTAATATTCAGAAACGATGAAAGTGTGAGTATTTTCAAGCAGTAGTAAGAAAATATTACTAAGACATAAAAGAAAAAAAAATTAATAAAGCTGTGATAAAAAAATTAAACCAATAAACAGAATAGAATTTACTTGTATAATAGAACACTACAGTATCCTACAACTTGGTTTACTTTATAGTCTCATATTTGCATCATCATGGAAGTAAATAAATCAGTTGACACCTTTGTTAGGTAGCAACAAACTAAATATTATAAAACATGATCATTGATGGTATATTGTGGATCTGATGGTCAGGCCGTGTTAATGCTCCTGTTCATGGCAGTTCTTGTAAGTGTTAAGTGTTTCTGTGGGAGTTTTTCTCCTGTTCCATTTTAAATAAAAGTGGAGCAGACTTGACATTGTTTTTTTATTTCTTTAGTGTATTTAGTGTTGAAATCGTCATCCATACATTGAATTGCGAGGCTTGTTTAAATGTTGACTGACTACTTTTACTTTTTTACTCAAAAGTTCATTTGAAAATGCTTACTTTAATACTTTTACTACTTAAGTAGAAAAATTATTGGAAACTTTTACTTTTACTCAAGTCAAGTCATCTTTATCTGAACTTTTACTCAAGTACAAAAATCAAGTACTTCTTCCACCACTGCTCTTTAGTCAGTTTTTCCCCATGGTAAAAGCATTTACATTAGGACTTGGCACTTGTCCATGCAGAGCTTAAAGGTCATTTGGGATAAGGACAGGCGTATGTAAGCATGTATCATCCCAGTTTTGAGAAGTAAAGAGCAATTTCATGTCCCTCTGTAGTTTTATCCAGCCCAGAATGTCACATGTTTTGTGTTGTCTCAGATAGAAACAGGAGTGCAAGAGATGCTTTGGTTGTCGTTGCTCCTACATATTTAATACTAGTTTCCATTCATACAGAACCCCTGTTTTTCTGTGCCCTCTCTCTGTCAGGTGTGTAAGGTCCAGAATAGCACCACTATGAGCTGTTTTGCACCATCTCTGGCAGCAGAGTACACACCTGGGCTGGACTCAGTAAAGCATGCAGACGAGTTTGGCTTCATTTTCAATAACGTGCAGGCCCTGCTGGTTTACAACAACACTAACTTCCTGTACTACCCAAACCCTTACTTCGAGCCTCTCAGTACCAGTGGAGTCCTGGAGCAGAAGCCAGGCTCTCCTATTATTCTGAAGGTAACACCATCATTCATCATGCTAGATGTAAACTACACAGCAGTTATACAGCTATACAGTGACTGTTAATATTAAGCCATGAGAAATACAGAAGTAGGACAGTACTTCAGAAATAAACATTTACTGACTAATATATTTAAATGTACTACAAATGGATCATAATTGTGTATACAGTACTCTCTATTGGGTTTTTTTTGCAAAAGTCTATTGTTTTTAGGTACAATTTTTGTTGTTAGTGGGGATTTTTTTAGCTCTGCAATATTGAGTCAGTACAAAAGTTTTTATGAGTCAGTAAAAAGTTTCCAAACATTACTTTTACAACAAAAAAAATTAAAATGTTGCACAAGAATGTTTGTATGTCAGTAAGGAAAGCAACACATTATTTAACAGGGTACTTTTCAGACAATAAACAGGATGAATGCTGCTGGGTTTTACAATCAGAAAAGTAGTAAATGTGACAGTCAAAGTCTCCAGAAGAGCAGTGGCAGATTCTCCAATGCAGCACAAAAAAAACAATAATCAATAACAAAAATTGTACCTAAAAAAAAGTTGGGTGCCAATATGCTTGTGTAGTACTGTATAATGATAACTGGGGTTTAGATTTAGGTGCAGGAATATGGTGCCTTAATAAAGATATCCATCACAAGGGTAGTATGATGAACATGTGTGTGTGTTTTCTCAGGGGAAGAATTTGGTTCCTCCAGGCTCAGGGGGCGTGAAGCTGAACTACACTGTGCTCCTAGGCGAGACTCCCTGCTCTGTAACTGTCTCTGACACACAGCTGCTGTGTGAGCCGCCCAACCTCACCGGACAGTACAAAGTCATGGTAATATACAATGATGTATGTGAGCGAGTGACGGCTAGCATTTATGTCACCATCTAGCAAAACCTAGATGACCTAAACCTAAGTAACCTGTTGTTTGAGCCCAAACAATATCAGTGATGATGCAGAATTTTTTTTTTTATATACACTGTAGTTTTAGTACATTTTGTCATGTGAAAGCTTTTCCCAGGCCACCACATTCATCCCTCTTGTTCTTTACTTAGTACTTGAATGCTCAAGTTTTGTAGAAAAGTAATTTTAAATTCTGTGCAAAAATGGTTAGGTTGTGGTTTGCATGACAGAGAGTGTAAAAGAGTTTCTAACCCCAGTCAGCCATAGGAAGCAAGTCTGACCTCTCTGTCAGCCGCAGTTGCTACTTCTGAAGAAATGAGTTATTCAGTATAATTTGTTGGCACTCCTACTGTATTTTATGGATTATTTTATTTGTACTTGTATTGCTTTATGAATGTGAGGGAAAAATCCAACCAAAAATGCAGCAAGTACAGCACTCTGTAGCTACACTCGTTGGACAAAAATGCAAACAGTATGAATGTGTGTGTGTGTGTGTGTGTGTGTGTGTGTGTGTGTGTGTGTGTGTGTGTGTGTGTGTGTGTATGTGTGCTCAGGTGCAGGTAGGCGGTCTTCATGTCTCACCTGGATCTGTGAACATCCTATCAGACAGTCTCCTGACTCTACCTGCCATTGTGAGTATAGCAGCTGGCGGAGGCCTTCTCTTGATCATCGTCATCCTCGTCCTCATTGCCTACAAGCGCAAGTCTCGCGAGAATGACCTCACGCTTAAGCGGCTGCAGATGCAGATGGACAACCTTGAGTCCAGGGTGGCACTTGAGTGCAAAGAAGGTGAGGACACTGATACACACCTGCAGCACTAATATTGCTGGCAAATCTTCATTCCATTTAAGACACAATCTCAATCAGCTTCCTGTTCTCTGGTGCCCTCTCCTTCGAGCACTCACATGTGATGTTATGTTGAATCATGCTTGTTTCCATCCTTATTTCCACTCCATTCCACCACAGTTACTATAGTCTTCTGTGGCTAATGATGTAGATAAATGATAAACACCAAACCTTCACCCATGGTGTAATGATGTAATACGCAGGCAAGCCACTCAGGCAAGCCATTTCTTTTGTTTATATTAAAGTGGACTTTAAGTCCAATACACATACACACACATACTTCCAGGCTGATAATGGATGTTGTGCTGTGGGCATGAGGCATGGGGGTGTTCCTGAATCCATTTTGGATAGAGTTTCTGTGTATGGCACTGTGAAAGATTTTGTTTGTGTGTCATGAAAAGAGAGAGAAAAGGAGACAGAGTAAAAGTGAGAGAGGGAACGAGGGATAGGAGATAGCAGAGAGACTCCCTGAGGGTAGAGTGCTGCTCAGTCAGAATGGACCCAATTAAAGCAGCCTCACCTCCGCTCTCCAGCAGCAGGGGACACACACTTCAGCAGACAGTCAATTCATTATATGTACATCTGTGTGTGTGGATATGTGTGTGTGCATGCATGGATACATGCATGTTGGAAAAAAAAATCCACATTATTATTATGTAGATGGTGAAAGACCTGAATTCTTTGCAGTCTTGTGAAACATTGTATTCAAACTAACTGACAATTCTCTCATGAAGTTTGGCACAAAGTGGTGAACCACGGCGCATCCTTGTTACGATGTAGGGGGAAAATTGGACCCAAATGCAGGGAAGGCTGGGCTGAGAGATAGCGGGAAGAAGATGATAGAGGAAGGGGAAAGGAAAATAAAAGGACATGGGGTTAAATAAATATATACTTATAAATGGTGAAAATAAATATATACTGTATAAATGGAACCCCAGGGTAAATAATGTGGTAAATTAAATGTAAATAATGCGGGCGGGGACAATAAAAGGAAATATATAATTATTTTAAATATATAGTGTATAAACTGACAGATCTGGGATTTGACCCTGACTCTGGTTACCTCACGCCATTTACACTGCTCAAAAACCACTTAAATAGGCTGCTGAGCAGGTGTATCTTGTCGACCTTCATTAGTGCTAAGCTTGCTGGGAGTTGAAGGCCGTGGCACGGCAAGCCCCTTTGCAATCCTTGCTTGTAAAGACTAAGCCTTTGGTGGAGGCTCCTTTTATAATCAGTGTTGATGACCTCACCTGTTACCAGTTACACAGAGTAATAATTTTGGAAGCTTCCAGTGTTACATGTGTAAACTTTTCAGTCTTATTTTTGCCTCTGTTCTAAATGTGTTCATGTTTGACAAATAGAATTAAGTTATGTCACTGAGAACACTGAACATCTTTTCTTTTTCCATTTGTAAATAAAGCTTCCACTGAATTAACAAATGGCAGATTTCAGATTTTATTGCATTTTTAGAAAGTGTCCCAACTTTTCTGGAATTGGGGTTTATAGATAGAATAGAAAAAATAAAAACCTGTTACATATTCTGGCTGTGGAGATGTGTTCAAGGACTTTACAGAACTACAAAGGCAACTTGTATCTTGATGGACAGTTTGCTGACAGAACACATCAAGCTGATCTCTGGCAATTTCTCAAATGGCACAAGTCTTTATCCGGTACTGATTAAAGGCATTGACGTCTAAGACAGACAGCCTGGCTGATCAATACTGTTAAGTGCTCTTCCACCATATGGATCATTTCGTTAAAGAAATCCTCAGAAGTGGGTAGTCAAGATTCTGGCTGTTGAACATTATTTGCTATCTAAGTCTTTCATTATAAATGCATGAAATGCATCCTTTCTCTTTCCTTCACCAGCTTTTGCAGAATTGCAAACAGACATTAATGAGTTGACCAGTGATCTCGACAGAGCTGGAATCCCTCACCTGGACTACCGCACATACGCTATGAGAGTGCTGTTCCCTGGCATCGAAGACCACCCAGTTCTCCGAGAGCTCGAGGTGTGTATTGTACAAAATGCTCATTGATCGTTGAAATTTCATTTGAGAAAGTGGAATGAATCTACTCTGCACTTTGAGCAAAGACACAGACTTTCAGTGTAGAGTTTGTGGTGTGTAGTAGAAAGAAGTGCAAAGGCAAAATCACATCACATGGATGAATTAACACATGCGCACACATGCACACACTCACATAAAAGAGTTATACAACAGGTAGGTCCAACCGAGTAATCTGACTGGATAAGAGGCATTCCATGAGTGCTGATATTAGAGTATATCAGCCCTTCGGACTTTAAATCTACATGTATCACTCCACTATACGGCTGTGTTCTATTAACCCTCAATTAGGCTACATTAATTATCTATCTTAGATTGATCAACTCTGCACAGGTCAACATATTTCCACAAATAACATTTGAGTTAAATGTATTACATTTCATTTATTAAATGTATTATTCATTTGTTTCTATGTAGAGCTAGTGTGCAGGAAAATGTTTGTTTTGCTTGGCAACAGTCAAGTCCCAGTCCAGATGCAATCGTGTTTGTGTTGGTGGAGACAAATAAATGATAAATGATTAAATAAACAAATAAATAGTGATCTTTTGTTGCTTATTACTGTTTAGTAATACATGGTGCTTGTAGGACTGTTGTATAAAAGCAGTATCACCCTCCAGGTTGTGTCGTTATACTGAATATCAGCAGGACTGTGATTAACTTCAGTACTCAGCCTGCGGCCTATGAGCAAATCACAGCAGTGTTGTGCTGAGGCTCAGTATACTCAAGTGTGATATTGCTTAATATACGCTCACACACAGAGAGAGCCTTGCACACATAGCGAGCACTGCAGAATTTCATCCACCAGCAGTCATCTTATCAGGAGTAATGGAGTAGCAAATGCTCAGTCTCTCAGAAGCCTGTAGACGGAAAATGGTTTCCCAATGTCTCTATCCAGCCTTTCTCTTCCACTTCCTTATTGAGAACAGGAGTCCTCTTCCAGCAAGCATTCATTCTTCTTTGACACTCAGTATGTGCTTCACCATAATCAACATCATTTTGAAAGTAAAGAGTTTTATATGTCAGTAAGTCAGATGTTAATGGAATATTGTGTAAACTCATCTCTATACACTGCAACTGTAGGAATTATCACATGTAATAACTTGCCTGCACTGAGAAAACAATGGGAAACCTGATACTCCAAATTCACTTATGATTCACTTAAGAGTTTTAAAGCAGTTGCTCAAGCAGTGTTCATGGAAATGCCGTATTTATTTCATGCTTTCATTAAAGTGTCACACAAAGGTTTTTATAAATCACTTTCAATTACTGCCAAAACTGTGTATGTCAGATCACCCACGGATATCACTACACCCAATCAGTACAGCCTTTTATTGTATTGCAGTGTTCTAATGTTGGATAAAATGACTTGTTTGTAATCTTTCTCTGAATGTCCTTTCAACACACTAATCCCGTTTGCCCTTTACTCTCCTACAATTATGTTCTGTAATGATTTAAAATCCCAGAAGGGCACAGATTTCCATTTGAGTCTGGTTCCTCTCAAGGTTTGGTCCTCATTTCATCTCAGGAAGTTTCCCTTGACAGTGTTGTCTTGGTTTCCTCATTAATAACTTAATCTATATTATTTGTGATGTATGTATAGCTGCTTTATATTTCTAGCTGATATATGTATAGCTGAATTCATTACCCTCCATTAAACTTCAGTACAGGGAAATGTGTTGAAATTATTTTCTGTGGTAATAACACATATCATTGCTATCCAAAGAAAGCGCTCAAAAATTGCAGCTTTACAGGAGAGAAAACATTCTTTAATTTTAACATAACTCAATTAACAAGATTTTATTCCAAGCCATTTTGGATCATTTCCGTTGGTCCATTTATCACACAACTCTAAGGGCAGCTTCTAAATGATATATACAGACAATAGAGTATATATGCTATGTATAATAAAAGACCATTCTCCATTGCGTGTGTGTGTTGCTGCAGGTCTCGGGTAATGGGCAGCAGACGGTTGAAAAGGCGCTGAAGTTGTTTGCGCAGCTGATCAACAACAAAGTATTTCTCTTGACGTTTATCCGTACGCTTGAGCTGCAGCGCTCTTTCTCCATGCGAGACCGTGGTAACGTGGCATCGCTCATCATGACGGCGCTACAGGGAAGACTGGAGTATGCGACAGATGTTCTGAAACACCTCCTTTCTGACCTCATTGACAAGAACCTGGAGAGTAAGAACCACCCCAAGCTGCTGCTGCGCAGGTACAATTCCACACACGTGTACATGCACTGGAATGTGCACTTCCCAGCAGAAACTGTCAAAAACTGTCAAAGTTTACTGTGGAAGTTGCTGTGCAGAGGCTCGCTATCACAACACAGTGTACAGGAAATGACTAGTTGAGAAGCGGCACACACTCACACACATACTAATACTGTATATATAGAGAGTACATACTAAAAATGGAACAAATTGGCCAGAGCGATTGTTCATCCGTTATCTTGCTCAAGCTTATGGCTTGGAACTTTATGGAAATTATTAATGAGGAGCAGAGAAATGTTACAATGTCCCTTTTATGCATCCCTTTCTCTTTCCTCTGCATTTTTTGTCCAGTCTGTTTTTCAGCTATTGTCTCTCGTTCCGCCTCTCTCTCCAGGCTCAGAATGCGGTGTAGTTGTCGGTGTCGTTTATCGTCTGTGTTCTACCACCTCATAAAATTTGCAGGAGCAGCTGGGCTTCAACCGTCTCTCACTATCTCTATCTCTTCTTCAGCATTCATCTCTGCCCCCCCCCTTTCCCCGCCCCACCCCCACCCCTCTCGCCTTCCTTCCAGGCTTCTATTATTCGATGTTTCCACCTTTGGCTTGATTTTTCTGATCTCACAGGATTATGTGTCAATCAAAGTAAGGCTTAGAATTTAGCCAGACATTCTCAATGCTGATTTTCATGTCATATTGATTAATTAAATGAAGCTCCAATGACTCAGACTCCTTAAGGCTTGATTGAGCTTAAATTAAGTTGTCTCCAACAAGGGCTCCAAACTTGGATGTCTCTCTTTCCTTTATTTTTATTTCCCCTGCCTTGCTCTTATACATTTGTAATAGCGTGTCCATCGATGTAAGGCTTATTAATTTCCTCCTTGGTTTGCTCCCAATTCCTTGGGGTGGCAGCATCTTAACCTGGTGCAGGTTTTTATGCCGGGTGTCCTTCCTGATGCAGCCCTCCTGTAAACCGTGCTTGGAACCAGCACTGGGTGAACAGCAGGTTAAGACCTGCAGATAAAGTCATAACCTACTGGGCTACCACTGCCCTGATGTGTGCTTATTAATAATAATAGAAACTACATGCACATGCATATATTTAATGTGATGGAAGCAAAAGCACGGATTATGTTGTTATTTAACGTGACAGACATGGTGTCTCCCTCATTATCAGTCGTCATTAGGAGCATAATGCTGTAATCCTCCTGTGCTGGGGGGAGCAACAACCAGCTTGAGAAGCCCATTGCTTAGACAATACGTTTTTTTTTTTCTCCTGAATTTTTCAGGGATTAGCAATTCGACATGCTCCTTTTGTATTCTCTCGTGTATCAGCACCCTTCAAACCCTCTCCTTCTCTCTCTCTCTCTCTCTCTCTCTCTCTCTCTCTCTCTCTCTCTCTCTCTCTCTGTCAGTTTATGCTTACTGCTTTGCGATTTTATCTCCCCTTAACATGACACTTTGTTTTTGGTCTCTTTTTCCGTCGCTCTGCTTGACCACACAGGCTTAATGAAACACAATGTACAAATGTACTTGATGCACACATTTTTCAGCCTAAGTCACTTCTAAGTCTTATCGGTGGATTTAATGGAATGACACAATAAAGGGCTCCGAATTGGCTTCACTGGATAAAACACTACAGTAGCCTAGTACTTTTGGACCTCAGATCAAAAGGTCAAAAGACCTTTTCTCTTTCCTCATTCGACATCTTTTATTGTATTTATTACTCCAAGAGAAGGGGGAAACACTTATTTATAATGCTAGAAAATAAGAAGACATGTACCTCTGCAGCGTTTCCTTGAAATGAACAGAACAAAGGACATTTATTTTTATATGAGAGACAATATGTATGTCAGGGGCACCCCTGAGGCAGTTGTTGCAAATGAGATATCTTGAGGAATTGTGCATCAAAGTGAGTAATTTATTTTTCTCAAATTGACCCACATGCATTTAATAATAGTCTAACAAATAACAAGGATAATGAAGATGGTCATTTTCCATTATGATTTTTAGAAAACGGGTTATATTAATTACATCATGCACTAACATAGAGACCATGAATAAAACAATAAATAACCTTATTAAGCATTTATAAACTTATACCATAGAACTGTTAGATTTTTTATTCTGATTGGTCAAAAAGTGTGGATTAATTTTGTGTAACAGTGTGGCTCAGACAGACAAGGCTGTAACATAAGTGATAAGTGATTCTTATTATGTCATTGTTTCTATAGTAAGAGTTCATACACAGGGATAGACATGTCATAACCTAAGTCTAATGATACGCAGATAAAAAAACATGATGTTTTTAACAAAGAAAAACATCTAGTCATGGACGTCATGGTGAATTTGTGAGGATTTGCATTTGTCAGTGCTTTGTAAAGTTCTTCAGGACAGAGGTGTTTATGCTTTTATGGGTTCTCTGTAAAATGACAAGGAGCATTTTTTATGTCTCATTAACCTCAAAGGAGAGAAAAGAAGATGCTGGTGAGGGAATTACTTTTTACCATTGCTATAATGTGTTTGATAGAAGATCTTGACCTTAATATGTTGTTCCTATAGTTCAGCTCATTCACTTTGTATGGCATTTGTATGGGAGAGACTCCAGAAAGATTAAGTCTAATAATAAACCGATTAAAAGGTCATTTATGTGTTATCTGTAATCTATGTCTATACAGGAAAAAAAGTATTTAGTCAGTCACCAGTTGTGCAAGTTCTCTCACTTAAAAAGATGAGAGGCCTGTAATTGACATCGTAGGTATGAGAGACAAAATGAGAAAAAAAATCCAGAATTCAGTCAGAGTAGCACTAGCCAGTCATGGGCATCTAATTGGACCTGACCAAATTAGGGGAGAAAATCTGGAGGGGAAGAAACTGACTTCACCAATTCACATGAAACTTGGTATGCTTGTATCTCTAGGTTTGTGTCCCTAGGTGTATGTTAGTCTTCATGCTGGCACCCCTGAAGTGGGGTTGGCTCAAAACATTTTTTTGGGCAATAGCTCGAAAACCGAGTTTCCTAAAATTATGAGCCTTTATGTCAAGTTGGCCCCAGGAGCTGCATTACCTTAGCTCATTACACTTTGTGGAGTAGCGCCACCTGGTGAATAATGTTCATAGCAATAATCTAGCACTACACTAGTCAACATATTGTGATGTAAATACACTGAAACTGACACATTTCAGTATCTCTAGAAATGCTTAAGCAACAGTTGATGTGATATACTTATTTCACTTCATTTCTGCTCTTTCTCTCATGTGATGCAGCTATATTTTCTCTACATTATGGAACATGTTATAGGCTTCTAATTTTAGTGTAGTGATAGCACATATGTTGATTATTTTCCTATAGCAGCATCGTAGTCATATTTTACACCTTACTTACAGTTGTGGTTGGAAGTTTACTCATCATGGACATATTGGACTGTCATGGAAATATTGGGCTTCTAGTGTTTCATTTGATTCTTTTTATGTGGCAGAATGAGTACACCATACATCTTTAATAAGAAGAAAAAACAAGTAAATACATAGTAAATACATTACAAATTGGATATTTGACCACTCTTTTTAGTAGAATTGGTAGAGTTCAGTTCAATTTGTTAGTTTCCTGGCATAGACGTGCTTTATCCACTCCACAACCAGATTTGATCTGTGCTTGTGCTACATTGTCCTTTTGTAGCACCTAATTATGTCCAGGTTTTGTCTAGCTGATGGTTTGACATTGTGCTGAAGAATTCTGATGTAGACTTCCTTCTTCATTATTCTACACATTTTGTGCAAGGTACCAGTTCCACTGGCAGCAAAGCATGATGCTACTACCACAGTAGCTGAAGGTTGGTACAGTGTACTTGGGGTAGAGTCCCTCATCTATAATCCTCTAATCATATCTCTGGTCTTTTTGACCAAACAACTCAATTTTGTCTCATCTGACCATAAAACTTTCCTCCAGAAGGCTTATTCATTGTCCATGTGGTCAGCTGCAAACTTTAATCAAGTGTGAAGGTAATGATTTTGGAGCAGGGGCTTCTATCCTGGATTTCAGCCTCTCTGTCCATTGTTATGTAAAACTTGCTTGACTGTAGACATTCACACTAGGAAACAGCTTCTGTTTCATGGCCTGTCCCTTGGTGGTTCTTGAGTTGTTCCTGACCATCCAACCCATTTCTTCTTAGCTGTGGTTTACAGTTTGGGTTTTCTTCCGGGCCTTGGCAAAGTGGCTCCACCTCCCAATAGCTTGTACTTACACACAGTTGTTTCATCTGATGATCTTGGAATCTGCAGTTGTTTAGAAATCTACAACCATCTTTCTCAGATCTGCACTGAGCTCCTTTGACTTTCCCATTGTACTGTGTGTTGGTAAAACCAGTGAGTGCTGTCAAACAAACCCTTTTTATATGGACACAGAGAAGCTACCAGCTGTAGGCACTCAGGATCTGTAACAGGGAGTTAAGAGGCTCTGGCTAGTTGTGCATTTCCTTTTTCTGTTAGATATGTATTCTGTAATCTCATTCTGCACCAGAAAAGAACAGTTCAAAGAAATTATTGAAAGCCCATTATTGACATTTATGTCCTTGATGAGTGTATGCAAAAAAAGTAGGATACGTTTGTAAATGCTCAGAGAGATGCATAATAAATATTTAAACATTAGCATTTTATATGTTATAGTGTAAGAAATCGTTTTTTCTCCTCTTCTCTTTTTGACAATACATTCCAGACCTACATAATAAACACTTACTATCTATATTGCCATCCTTTAACCCAGTGTGTAAAATATGTTTCTGAATTCTCTCTCTCCATCTATACTTCTGCATATAAATATCTGAATCTGAAAGGAATGGTGGCTAAAAATGGAATGGCTCTGTTGCCTCCGGCTCTTTTTCACTCCTGATGTTCATGCTGCGTGAACGCGTGTTTTTGTTGTGTGTGTGTGTGTGTGTGTGTGTGTGTTTGTGTGTAGTTGTGTCTGTGTGTGCGCACTTGTGTGTGTGCGTTTCTCTGCGGTCGGTAATGAGATTTTCAGCCATCCAGAGCAGCTAGGAATGGACTGTTAGCGAGAAACATTGTTCTGTATGTCAGCACCTTGCTGAGGTATTCCTTAACCGCCATAAACACACACACACTCACACTCACACGCATCCACACAGTGTGTAATTGGCTAATGAAACTGTGATGTTCATTAATGATGCTCAATTAAAATGCTGCAGAAAGAGTCACAGAGAAATAAAGAGAATCAGACTTTCTTTTCAAGCATTCAAATACAGAGAGACATGAAGAGAGGAGAGAAGTGGGAGAACGTACAAAAGATTGTATTTGGCTTGCTTCTGGAGGATGAGGCGAGCTCATTTAGTCGTGCAAATAGCTCCCATTAAGATCTGCCTCTGTAGGAGTGTGTTTTCTTGCTTGGGGGTGCACATATGTGAATGTATGTGTGTGTTCTCTGCTGGGTACATTGCTGCTGAGAGGCTCTTATGTAAAAGTGTTTAGGAAACATCTGACAGATAATGGATTTTAATAAATACCTTTCAGAGATTTCCTTTTTTGTCTTAATCTTTTTTTGTCTGTCTTTTCCCTCTAATTGAAGCTCAGTTGCTTTCACGCTCCTCTGTGTGTCTGCCAAACCCACGGTTGAATAGAAAATGGGAACACGGCCATCGTCTAAAATGTTTGTCAGTTCAAGTCATATTTGTGCAAAAGAAAGCTGCGTGTGTGTGCGTGTGTGCGTGTGTGTGTGTGTGTGTGTGCGTGTGTGTGTGTGTGCGTGTGTGTGTGCGTGTGCCTGCAGCTGTCATCCAAGTGGCTGCCTGTGATTGCAGGCAAAAGAACCTCCATCTGTCCCTGCCTGATGCAACCAATATTAAACACAGCGGTGTTCAGTTGATTGTGTGTGTGTTTATACCCATCATTCTTTCAGAGCACATACACAGTAAATAAAGATATTGTGCACACTTACAAATATTCCTGCTAGAGTGGCCAGATGTCCGGCTTTCGGTCTGACAGTCTGGTGTTTCTGCTCCTCCGTCCGGCTCAGTGCCTGGTCGGACACCTATTAGTCCTTTTGAAGGGCAGCTGAGGTATATTTTGTGTGTCATTGGCTCACTAACATGGTGAAACTAATACACTAATTTAATTGGTTTAACCGCAACTCACCAACCAGCTAAACACAGAAACCCGCCCTCTAAGTGCTGCTCAATTAGTAACTCACTCCTGCCGCAAGCAC
>JANCOA010000020.1:15733772-15745765 GCA_024363135.1 Leptodoras oyakawai | reverse complement strand
AGTTGCCGGCTGGGCACCGGCTCCCCCGTGACCCCGTAACTGGGAATAAGCGGTACAGATAATGACTGACTGACAATTACACATTTTTAATATACTATACCATACAACACACAGTTATAGAAGGGATTATTTATTCTCACATTATCTGGAGTCAAAGAAGGATAGGTTCCCTTGATGACGGGTTTCTTCCTCTTGTCATCTCAGGGAGTTTTGCTTTGCCACCATGGCTTTGGTGGCATTAGAGATAACATTTACAAAAATTTAAAATTTATATCAGATTTCTGTAACGCTGCTTTGGGACAATATTCACTGTTTAAAAGTGCTATGGGAATAAAAATGTAACTGAATTTTGTCATTAGAAATGGTCAAATCCATAGCAGGACTCAATACTTTGAGGCATCAGGCAGCAATGCCTTTCTTTTTTGGGGGGTTCTTTTTTTTCAGGTTTTCTCTTTCCAAATTATTTCAATAATACATTTGTGTAATACTTGAGTCATGTACAAATCTTCCGAAATAGAGCGTAAGTAGATTAACAAAGTAATTCCCACCTCTGAAAGCCCCAGAAGACTTTCAGTGTGGATGAAGAGGACTTTCAGTGACTACGTGCTGTCTTTGGGGCTTCTGTTCTCTCGGATCTAATGTATGCAGGGAACATTCACTTGTTTTATCAGCAGATAAACTATTTGCCTCACTACTCTCCTAATTGCCTCACTCTGCACTGACAGTTTGTGGAGTCAGTAACCGTGAAATGGCTCTTGACTCTTGAATAGAAGCACTGCTGCTACCAAATGAAATTGTGAAGCTTATCTTTGTGTTTGCTGGTTTCTTTCTAATATCATGTATCAATGGTTTTGCTATTATTTTCTTTACGCTTCATTAAGTAACTGAAAATGCTCCTTTACCCATGACAGTAGCAGGCCATGCCTTGTCTTTGTGCAGGTGTCAGACCGTTCTGTAGTGGCCCTGGTTCCGAAGCAGACCTCCTCCTACAACATTCCTCCTACAGCCAGCATTTCTCGCACATCCATCAGCAGATACGGTGAGCATTTAGGAATTTGTTCCTCAGGAGCCATGAACATTGATGCGATCAAGGAAAGCTGACCAGTACATGCATTCTGACACTTGTTTGCCATCTGATATCAGTTTAGTGCATTCACAAGAAGGGCTATAACCAGGATCAAAACATTAGTGAGATCAACAATCAAACAGAAAGATAATATTCAGAATCACCAAGCTGAATGTGTATTATATCAGTCTCTAAGTTTATGTTCTGGTATTTTCTGTTTCTCTTTTTCCTTAAACTGCTCAGCCTGCAGGTAGACCATTTAATTATACTAAGTTACATTTAGATTTTTTTTTTAAACATTAATTTTAGCCTTCAAAATTATTACATCAGAAATGTCTCAATATCTTAGAGCTTTTGCTGAAGTTTGCTTTCACATTTCTTTAAAAATGACTTTAATAAAATTAATAGACTTCATATTAAAGGAGCACATAGTAGAAAGCCTTTAGCAGGAATATACCATCTATCACTATTGTCTTGTCCTTTCCTATTAAAAACAGTAAATTAGAGATGCTTTAGATTTTTAACACATTGTCTAATTGATCTAATTATAAATTCTACTTCTATTGTTATAAATAATTGTCATTTGAAATAACTAAATACAATTCTTATAAATTATTGTTATATTACTGTATATCATTTGTATATTACATGTACATGAAAATGACCAGCAGTCCAGTGATCAAACATATTCAAAATGTTGATGGTGAAGATATATAGAGTAATTAATAAGAAAGTGTGCATGGAATGCTTTATATTGTATACACTAGTGCCTACTGGTTCCCATGATGATTTAAATGAGGGCTCTGGTGACAGTATTTACTAGTGTGTATGCTGCAGTTTGCTTTACAGCCTAGAGGAAACCCTGGGGAGGCTACAGGCAGAGAGAGAGAGAGCATGAGAGAGAGAGAGCAAGTGAGAATTGATAGCATGTACCAAATATCCCGATAATGCTGACTTTGGATGCCATCCGTATTGGGCACACACATTATCACCCTCCCCTCCCCATAGCACAACTCTAAGGGAATGCCTCAGGGCTCCCCATCTGGTCCTGTCACGTTTTCCAGCTCAGAGCTGCAAGCCTTACTGCTAATTATGCGCTGCAAATGATAACTTCACACAGGGAAAAAAAGATGCAAAATATGCACGGCCAAATATTAGGGCCTGGTTTGGCTAGAGCATGAATTATCACCTAGCAACACAGACAGCTTTACTCAAATATGTCACCCACCTTGAGCTCACTGCATGTGTGTGAAATCTGTCCTTACAAGTAGGCACATTAAAGGCTCCAGTTAATCAAAGCCCTGGAATAAACTTGTCATTTAGGAGCAGTAGACATAATAGTCTCACTTTACCAACAGAATGACAGAATGACAAACAGATTTAACAACATTTCACAAGGGAACAAATTAGAAATGCAGTCAGCACTTGTTTAATGCTATTTCATGCCTTTACCTTCATGCTGCTTTTGAATAGCAACCGTTTTGTGAGGTTCACATTTTATTTTGTTCTTCACATCAATATGAGGCAGTAGGTAGTTATGTTAGGTGGCACTTCAACTCGTTATATTACAAAAGAGCTTGTTGAATATTTTATAAAAGAAAGTCGGAAAATAACTATGAGGAGCAAAGCATTGCACTTTTTATTTTCGTGCTTGTGCGTGTGTGAGGTGCATACAGAACAGCTCTCACATCTGCAGTGCCCATCAATCACAGTGAGGCACAGCTGCAGCAAGTCACCCGCTGATTGATTCATATCAATTTAATGCTCTACACTTAGCATTTCACCTGAATTTAGAGTGCCAGCACCTTAACCCAAAATAGCACACTTCTCACTTGACCTTGACTGGTGCCAGGCAGAGGTACACTGGGAATAGTCAAGAGGTTGGACATATGCAGTAGCTTAAAATGGATCTGAAACCACAATCCTAATTCCCTCATCATGCACACACACTCATATGCACAACCACTCCTTCCCAAATCCTTAGACTGTTGTCCTTTGGCTGCAATCTGCTCAAAATTATACTAAAACCTCAGTGTCAGTGAGTGCCTTCTTTTTAGTAAAAGCCAGATAAAGAAGCAAGTATTAGACAAAGGAAAGTATATAGAGAATGATCTGTGCTCCCAGAGATATTTTTACCAGAATAAATCTATTGGTGAGAATTGGAGACTAAAGTGGAGACTAGGCTTAACCTCTTTACACTTTTAAATACATTGATTAGACAAAATGGTCCAGACCCTTAAAGCATGCCAGAAGCAAAATCCATTAAGAGGATCCAAATATAAAACTTTTAAGTTTAGGGAGAAACTCAGTCAGAGACCAGTCCTCTAGAGACACAGAGAGATGAACAAGAACAGTTGATCTTCTCTTCTGATTAACTTGCTCCTATGCTTGACACCTGGAAGTGGATCTCATCTGGAATAAGATGAGCTCCATGTCCTGTATATGTGCTCAGATGTGTATGTGCATTTTCATGTCTGTTTGTTGTCTCCATGAACTGTGTTGTCTCTCTACAGACTCATCGTTCCGCTACACAGGAAGTCCAGACAGCCTTCGCTCTCGGGCTCCTATGATCACTCCAGACCTGGAGAGTGGAGTAAAGGTGTGGCACTTGGTCAAGAACCATGAACACGGAGACCAGAAAGAGGGCGACCGTGGCAGCAAGATGGTGTCTGAGATCTACCTCACCCGCCTACTAGCTACTAAGGTAACATTTGACTATTGAAGCATTCTAAAAATGTAAGTAATGACAAATTATGGTAAAAGCAATGAGCTGTTCTGGGATTCTATCACAAGAGCATGCAGTACTGGTTTTCCACACTGTGATTGGTGGCTCCATGTGGGGAGGGCCCAGGCCACCCAGCCAGGGAATCAAGCCAAGGGCTTTCTAGCTTTGGGGCAATGGAGCTGCCCACTGTGTCATGGTCCACCCCCCCCCCCCTTTTTTTTTTTTTAGATCTAATTAAAATAGATTTGAAGATGAATTAATTAGGCACTTGTAGCCCACAGTGTATACTATATTTGTCTTACAATTTATGGCTATGAGCCCTTTACGCATAGGCTTAAGTGGTTTACTTCAATGGCAAGTGCACTTGCCATTAATAAAGGATTAATTTTGAGACCCATTAGGATCTGAGGGCTTGCCAGCAAGTCCGTAAATAGTCCGTCCGTAAAGATTTGGATCATTGTTGGAACCCTTGTGTAATGTTTTTTTTTTATTCTTTTAATTGCTAGTATATATCTTTAGATTTGTCTGTGGCATGGTCTGGAATTCTGGCGAGTTCTTAGACTGTGGTAAATCATAATAAACCTTTTTTTGACTAGCGGTGCATATGTATTGTGGTCTATGTGTGTACTCAATCTCTCTCTTTGTTGTTTTGTTCTAACTTAGGGTACACTTCAGAAATTTGTGGATGATCTGTTTGAGACTCTGTTCAGCACAGTCCACAGAGGCAGCGCCTTGCCTTTAGCTATCAAATACATGTTCGACTTCCTGGACGAGCAGGCTGACAAGCATGGCATCCATGACATGGATGTTCGGCACACTTGGAAAAGTAACTGGTAAGGGCTGAATAAGGCAGTGGTAAACAAATACATGGTCATAAGTGAGACGCTTGTCATTCAGTATGTTTGATGTGTGGAATTTGTTTTTGACAGTTAGTTTGCTGTGGCTGTAGTTTGTTGTATCTTTTTCCTTCCAGCCTCCCACTGCGATTCTGGGTGAATGTGATTAAGAACCCTCAGTTTGTATTCGACATTCACAAGAGCAGCATCACTGATGCATGTTTATCCGTGGTGGCCCAGACTTTCATGGACTCGTGTTCCACCTCAGAACACAGGCTGGGGAAAGACTCGCCTTCCAACAAGCTTCTCTATGCTAAAGACATCCCCAACTACAAGAACTGGGTGGAAAGGTGAGAGGCTCAGGGACATCTGGATATTGCTAATCCATTAACCTGTATATCTAATGCAGTAAAATTGTTTGTGGAGTGCTTTTGACAAGAGCTGAGGTAAAAAATAGCTTTGCAGAAATCTAGATATAGCTGTAGATCCCTAAAGACCAAGTCAGATTGACATTGGTAAGGAAGACTTTGAGACTCCAAAGGGTGACAACGGATAATCGGATTATAAATAATTAGAGTATATCACTGTAAAAGAGTAAGAGTAAGAAAGAGTAAACATACTAAATTCAAAATCCACCTGTTTCATGAAAATAACCCTCAAAGTAATACAAGTGACCCGAGACAAATAACAGGCAGTAATGATTGTAGGATCTGCTCATCATTTTGCCTTCATGGTCCTCAGATACTACGCTGATATAAGCAGACTGCCAGCCATCAGTGACCAGGACATGAACGCCTACTTGGCTGAGCAGGCACGGCTCCACTCCCATGAGTTTAACATGCTGAGTGCCCTGAATGAGATCTACTCTTACGTCAGCAAATACAGCAAAGAGGTGAGCTAGAGCACACACACACACAACACAGAAAGAGCAAGAGAGCAAACCGAGTGGATGAATAGAGCTATGATGAAGAAGATTACACACAGCCTGATCATACTCAGAAGTGCTGCCCTAATTGAAGATGTTCAGTCATAATGGAAGTGCAGCTCTGGGGCCTGACCTTCACATGGTCACCTTCACAGCACTCTCTTTATGTCTTTTATTCATACATAAAGATACAAACTTCACAAGCTGCAAGAGAAAGAGCTAAACCTATTATACTGAGCCATGGCTGAGTAAATGTGATTATATCAGATTTGCTCACAGTGCAGAAAAAAAATTATATTACACAAAAAAATATAAAAAATGTAAAACACAGTAAAAGCAGTGCCATGTTAGTATAAACAAAGGCACTACTACAAGCCCTGCTGAGCTTCATGCATCTGTAGATGAAATACTAACAAGTACTACTGATGTTTTTTTCCATTAGGAATTATTTAACAAAAAGTCATATAGTATAGCAGGTTAGCTAGAGAATGCTAGAGGTTATGTATAACATGAGTCACACCACGCTGTCCCACCAGCCTATACATTAAAGTGCATTTAGCTTGACGTGTTTGTGATGTATGTGCACGTGTGACACAAAGGAAGGCAGAGTAACAAGCTCTTTATGGAAATCAAAACGCTGAGGGGCTGTGATGCAGAAGCAGTGGTGCAGAAATCTGTCTTTGACTCCAGCGGAATACATATCATTTTCTCCACTCCCAGGCCTGGGGTTCTGTACAGCTTAGTGAATTCATTTCCTTAACACATATGATTCAGCTCATCAAGCCTTTCATGAGTTTAATCAAGTGTGTTGGACCAAGAAGAGGGAAGGAACGGTGCAAGCAAGACCCAGTAGGATTTGAGCTTAGAATACAGGCATATAGGGTTTATTGCTAGCTTTTAATACCTAAATATGAACAACAATCAGCAAGGCCCTTAACCCTCAGCTGCTCTGTTGTATACATGAGATAAATGTACATCACTCTGGATAAGGGTGCCTGCCAAATGCCATAAATGTAAATGTAAATGACGTTTTTTTAACTCTAGGATGTGTGATTTTTGGAGAAACCAGCAAGAGTGAGCTAGATTTTGAAAATATCTAACTGAAAAATCCTACTCCATCTTTTTAAGCCGCCCTCCTCCAAAACACACGATGCTGGTGGACTAGTCCACTTGGGGAGCACAGTAAATCCTGTTCAGCACAGTAAATCCTGTTCTCACCTGCAGTAAGGCTACGATAAACATACATTCCATGATCTGTATCTCTCTCTCTCTCTCTCTCTCTCTCTCATGCACACACACATGCAGCTAGCACATAGCCAAGAAAACATTTAAATCATCTAATAGACTTCATCCATAAATATTCAATAATTGTGTCTGAATGAAAAACTTCACATCAAAGATTATAAGAATTTTATACTTGTGTGACTAGCACTCTAGCTTTACCATCATCCTTGCTTAGCCTTGTGGAAGAGTCTGGTCATGCTTATGCAGAGTGCACACGTAGGTAGGTGTATTGAGAGGTAGACAGGCAGGTAGGCCATGTTTTTTACAGTCTACAGAGAACAGATTTTATTCTGTTTAATGCGGATTGATGTAGGGATGTGAAGAATTTTTGGAAAAAACACATAAGAGTATCTTTAAAGCCCCTGTGCATTGGGTCCACAATACAGCAGTTGCTACTAATTATATTATTCAGTGTGTACATAAGAGGCTGTGGCAATGAAGCCATCCTTATTTCATTCTGACACATTCTGGCAGAGAATATGGCACTGGCTCAGAGAGAGAGCCTGAGATTCAAAGCCTGTGACTCACCTTTATACACTATATACTCCACTGGGGGAAAAATATATGTTTTTTCTAATAGGGGAATGGAATGTTGGGCTATTTTGTTGATCTCTCTTGAGAAGAAGGAGACTGACACCTTTTCTTTTCATGTCATATTAATGCAATAAAAGCTCAGACAGTTCATCTGACAGTGTCCAGAGTCTGACATGCATCAGCATTTCCATCTGTGGCCTACATTCACTTTGACAGTGCTCTGGCATGTTTAACAGCATTTTTATTGCTGTCTTCTGACATTACGGTGCGTCCACATCTCATAGTTTATGGATGCCTAGAATCACATACATTACATGCATTTTTATTATTTTATTAGGATGCAAACGTGCAAAAAGTGCATATGTATGGTATGGTGGACTGAGAAACCTCATCTTTAAATCTTATATCATCATCTTTGAAGCATTAAATGTGATTTTGTGCATCACCACTGCTGAGTGTTTAACCACATTTTAAAATGCTAATATCATATACAGTAGTGTGCAAAAGTCTTGGACAGCCGTTTTATTTTTGAGTTCTGCATTATTGAGTCAGTACAAAAAGATTTTATATTCCCAAACCTTACATTTCCAACAAAAAATGAATTGTTACACAAAAATGTTTGTGTGTCAGTAAGAGCTGTGGCAGATTCTCCAGGACGCTCAGTAAAACTTACCTCACCTAATTACTGTACAGTACGATGCAGACGTCTTAGGCACATGCAAAGACTCGCTGTAAAGCAAAGATGCCTTTGAAAGTAATGAAGATGTTTCTGCATAAAAGAAAACACTATGAAGTGCAGTAAACAGTAATAAACTAAAGGAAGGCAACATTTGCTGTGTCTTAAACAGTGTTCCAATGGTACAATGTGTACAGTTTTATAAGTAAATTAACTAGTAAGTTTTACTGAGCGTCTTGGAGAATCTGCCACAGCTCTTCTGGAGACCGTCACGCTTACCTCTTGTTTTGCAGCAAAACCCAGCAGCCTTCATTATGTTTTTTGTCTGAAAAGTGCTCTGTTATGGAATGTGTTGCTTTCATTACAGTTTTAATTACATTTTTTGTTGGAAAAGTAACAGCTGGAAATATAAAATCTTTTTGTTCTGACTCAATAATGCAGAACTCAAAACAAAAAACATCAATAACAAAAGTTGTATCTAAAATCAACAGGGTGCCTAAGACATTTACACAGTAGTGTATATTCAACAGGAAAAAAAGTCTTTTGAGTACTATAATACAGTGCTGTGACAAAGTATTTCCCTTTCCCAATTTCTTCCATTTCTGTTTATTTCTCACATTGAAATGTTTCAGATCACCCAGCTCATTTTAATATAAGATAAAGACAACACGAAATGCAACTTTTAAATGATCATTCCATTTACTGAAGATAAATATATAATATCTGGTGGGGCCCCCCTCTTCAATCAAATGTTTGTGATAACTTGTAATGAGTCTTTACATTGCCGCGAAGGAATTTTGGCCTGCTCTTCTTTGCACATTGTTTTATTTCATCTACACTGGAGGGTTTGTGAGCATGAACTGCCTGTTTAAGGTCTTTCCACAGCATCTCAATGGGATTCGAGTCAGTACATTGACTTGGCCACTCCAAAACCTTCATTTTGTTTCTTCCTCAAATCCTTCTGTCTTTTCATGTAATCCCTTTTCATGTAATCCCAGACTTGATGATGTTGAGGTCAGGGCTCTGTGGTTGCCATACCATCACTTCAAGGACTTCTTGTTCTTCTTTACACTGAAGGTAGTTCTTAATGACATTGACTGTATAGTTGAGGTCGTTGTCCTGCTGCAGAATAAATTTGGGGCCAATCATACGCCTCCCTGGTGGAACTGCATGATGAATAAGTATCTGCCTGTATTTCTCAGCATTGAGGACACCATTAATCCTGACCAAATCTCCAACCCCATTTGCAGAAATGCAGCCCCAAACTTGCAAGGAACCTGCTTCACTCTTGCCTGCATTATTGTATCCAGCCCTTCAGCAGACAACTGCCTTCTGCTACAGCCAAATATTTCACATTTTGACTCATCAGTCCAGAGCATCAGCTGCCAATTTTCTGCCTTGTTTCCATGTCGGAGTTATGGCTTTTTGCTGAACTCTTCCATGAAGACCACTTCTGGCCAGACTTCTCCAGACAGTAGATGGATGTACCCATGTCCCACTGGTTTATGACAGTTCTGAGCTGATGGCACTGCTGGACAACTTCTGTTGCTGTGCTCAGTCTTGTCATGGTGTAGCCCTGTGACATTAAAGTGTCTTCCACAGCCTTAACTTGGTATCAGAGTTTGGCTGTTCGTCACCCAGATTAAGCTCCTACACAGCTGTTTCTGTTTCAGTTAGTGACTGTGTTTCAACCTACATGTGAAATTGATTATCATTAGCACCTGTTTGGTATATTTGGTTGATCATACACCTGATTATAATTCTACAAAATTCCTGAATTTGTGCAAGTGTACTTATAGGAATTGATGCTGGTTTGAAGACAAAGGGTAAAAACATGAAAAATTGAATGGATTTAGATTTTTCTTTTGTTCCCTCACTTTGAATTTTGTAAATTGATAAAAATAAACAATTATTATTTGTATGTTTGAAAGCATTATTGGTTTACAGCATTTTTTCTTGCACAGTACTGTATATATTTAGCAGTATAATTTGTAGTAGAATGAATTTCAGGTAAGAAAAGCACACTGGCTAAATATTGTATGCTTACAAATATTTTCCTTATATGACACTGGGTGCTTTGCTGGACAGTTGTCTGATACTTGATTTCTATCCTTAGATCAGCAATTAAGTGCAGCTTGAGCTTATAATTAGACTCTCTGGCATCAGCTGAGACATGGCCTACCTGTTAATGACTGGTTGTTTTGTGTCTTCAGATCACTGCCGCTTTGGAGCAGGATGAGCAGGCAAGGAAGCAGAGGCTGGCCTACAAGGTGGACCAACTGATTGCTGCTATGTCCCTGGAGAGCTGAGACCCACACACATGGATAGAGCAATGGAACACAAATTCTCTGTGCCATGAATCCTTTATCCAAAGCCTTGTCCTCGACTCAAGTGGAAACGGGATACAGCTCAATAAGGGTCAATGTGGTTACCTCCGCAAGTCAATCTGCACGTCCATCTACGTTTGCCTTCCAGTGTGTCAGAGGAGTTAAGATTGAAAATTGTTTAAAACTATGTGCTGGGTCCAGCAGCATCTACAGGCATCATGCATGTTTGTTTTGTCTTCATTGGATTTATACCCACAACTGGCAGATGTGACTACATCTACAATACCTCTTTGTAATTGTGTTTCCTGTTTTTTTGTTTTATTTCTTGTTACATGAACAGAAAGGAGAGCATTGGATATTTAATGCCTCAATTTAAATCCAGCGGATTGGTTCTACTTCCAAATTTTATTTTTATACGATTATTGTTGTTTTTTATTTAATTTATTCTGTTGAGCTTGTGCCTCCAAATTGTAAAAGGCACATTAGTAGTGCTCTTTGTTAAATAATGTTTCCATGACATTACTGTATTCGTCTAAGAGGCTGCATTTTCATTTATGCTGATCAGACAAAGAACATGGACTTGAAGGGAACTAGGATTCATGAGCGTTCACAAGCAGCTGTATTTTTCAGAAAGCTCATCAAACTGTTGGTGTTCAAAGGGTCAGGGTTTGACCAGCATGTCTTTTCATGTATGTTTTCCAAGACTGCACTTCACCCATTTGGAAAACGCTATGAGACTGGCTTGATAGGATCCCTACTGCAATCTCTGTCTCTACGTCCTGTTTTCTACATGTAAGCCTTTGTGAATGTACAAATGTTCCTCTATCTGTTTGTTCTTAAAAAAAAAAAAAGAGAGAGAAGAGGTCAGTGGAGCTGACTTCTCTGGCAAAATGGCCAAAAGGGCATCTGATGCACTGCATCACTTTCAGCTTGTGCATTCTTGATTACATTGCTGTACCACTGACTTCAGCTTGGAGAAATTAGCTACATAATGTTCAGTGACAGCAGCAGTGAGAGCCCTTTCTGTCAGCTGTAGGTGGAGGAACATTCCTTTGAAGGAGTGCACTGACTTGAGGTCAGCTCACCTCAGTACCGAGCAGTATTACTTATTACCTATGGTCCAATGTGTGTGTATTTTGCATGCATTATAGAGTACCTCATAAAGGAAGAATAATGTCTTTGTTCCCATATGTTCATATTTTCAAGTGCCAAGGGTTTTACTTGAGTGGTGCATGTGGCTGGCCCAGAGGCAAGCTGCAGATTGAGTGTCCCATCCTGCCAACCTTACATTTACATCAACTGACTGTGCCGTTGTATCATGATTAAGTGGCAATGAGGTCAATCTTGATTGTCACTGTCAGCAACAATGTCAGTTAATGCTTTCTTAAACCTGAACAGTGAGAACAGAGTGGAAGAGAGTAGAGCTAGAAAGAGAAAATCATCAGCAGACACAGCTGCTATCATTGCTCTGGCCACACAAGCAAAGAACTGGTATGTAAAGATAGTGAGCTCCTCATGCTACCTGAAAGTGTGTGTGTGTGTGTGTGTGTGTGTGTGTGTGTGTGTGTGTGTGTGTGTGTGTGTGTGTGTGTGTGTTTTTTATAAAATCTATCTTAGTGA
>JANCOA010000020.1:15709967-15720957 GCA_024363135.1 Leptodoras oyakawai | reverse complement strand
AAATGCATCGCAGTGCAGTTTGGATCTGTACAAACCTCTCTGCTGCATGCTGCACACAATATGATTCAGCTGTTGCGCTTTGATTACATCCATCTATTAACATGGAATAAACAAACAGGAAAGAGAGATGTTATGAAGTATAAAAGAACCATCATGGATAGAGAAGTTATATTTTCTTTTGGGGGTGAGTTTAAGATGCATACAGATTTTGAGAAGGTATGGTGTAAATGAGCGTATAATGGTGTAATGATGGCATAACTATTCAAGCAAAAAAACTCCAAAAGAGCAGCTTGGAGGAGAAAATACTGTACATACTGCATAAACCAGATACACTTACAGCCATGTACCTCTTTTGTTTCTTTACTCCAAAACCTCACAAAATGAGGTGGTGGTGTGGGTTTGTTTACAGAGCGGGGGACAGGGGAGAACTTACACAAGCCAGTGAGAAAGTGGGTGTGGACAAAGAGAGAGAGCAAGAGAGAGGGGGAGCAATAGTGTTGGGGCCATATAAAACCACCCAAACACAAGCCATGCTTTATCCTGCTCAGAACATATTCAGTCACAGGAAACCCCAGAGCCCACCACCAACTCTCGAACACACGCTCTCTCACACACTCAGCATGTGCAGCATGCTCACAAAGAGGATGGCCATGAGGAGAATGAATGAGCTGTGGAGAAGGATGGCTCTAACTTTAGTCTTTCACGTTCTGCTCTTCCACAGTAAGTAATCTCAGAAAAAATCTCAGAGAAATTTGAGAAATTCCCACATGTTAATTCTTTTCAGCTGTTTCTTATTAAGGCATTTTCTTTTGTTTCCTAAAGTTTTAATTTGGGCTTGTTCTGTGTTAGTTTTATACCCATGTCATTTATTCATGTTAAACAATAAATGTTTAGGAGAGTGGAGTTGGGTCGGAATTGCTATTTTAATTTTAAAGAACTTGTAAGACAATGATTTCATCTCACTAGGATGGTCTGTAACGTTACATAGTTCTAATAGTTCTATAGTCTAAGGCAGATTTGTTAAGGAGAATGTAATGTAGCATGTAAACATGTAAGTAGGTGTAGGCTGGTTTTAAAAAAAGGAGCGGGAAGAAACAAAGAGGGCCGGCTCAGAGTGGAAACTTGCCATTGAACATATTTATGGAGTTTATCCTACTCACAGACTGGGTGGAGCCAGGCAGGCGTGCGTGTAGAAAAAGGTGTGTGTATGTGTGTGTGCGCTGGTGTAGTGGTTTGATGAATATGATATAAAAGAGAGTAGGCAGCCATCTTCTTCTTTTATTGGAAAGCCATTTGAAAAAGAAAACTTCTTCTGTCATTGTTGTTACTGCACACAGGATGCAGTCGTTTCTGTGCTTACTTTATGCTCATCCAAAGGAAATGAGTGTTTATCTTCGCAGTCACTCTGATGGATGAGGTTGTGGGTATGTTTTCTAACAGAACATGTGACTGCATGTCTGTTAGCTCACTGGATTAAAATATCTGAAAGTGACACAGGATTTAGTAGCATACTCTGTGGTGCATAGGGTAACTCCTAGCTTCTCCTACCATGCCCATGCTTAGTAAAGGTGAGATGAGCAGGATAGCTAGCAGTGCTGCTGGTAATTGCAGAATGAGGTCTGACTTGGATGCTGTTTTACATGTGAGGGCCCAAGTTTTTTTTGAGAACATTTTTTTTTTACTTAGTCCAATGGAACAATTTATGTAAAGCTTGGTGGCAGAATGAGGTAGCCTTTACCAGAAAAGTAGACCTGGCAACAATAAATTCATGGAAACACACCACTACACTGCCATTAGTAAGGAAAATGCAGTAGTGGGTTGAAGCAGCATGAACACACATACGATTTACATTTACGGCATTTGGCAAAGCCCCTTATCCAGAGTGACTTTATCTCATTATCTCATTTATACAACTGAGGAGTTGAGGGTTAAGGGCCTTGCTCAGAGGCCCAGCAGTGGCAGCTTGGTGGTGGTGGTGCTTGAACCCCAATCTTCAATTGAGTAACCCAACACCTTAACCATTGAGCCACCCCTGCCTTACGTTTGATATTTATGATAAAAAGGAAATTATATGACACAGTCTAGCTTTTCATACATTGTTAGACTTTGATTGTCCATGCCATGTCATTTACAGATGACACTCCAAACTCCTTCAAATTACCTCAGCCATATTAAGTGCTTTGTGTTTTCTAAATATTGGTCAGAAATTCCTTATGGCACTAAATGTGTTCATTCCTCAGCAGTACACCTAATGAAATTCTAGGCTGAAAAGTTGACCAATTCATTAAGCATGAGCTGCCCCTCCCTTGCACTCCCTTGAAACACAAACTAACACATATGTTCATTCCCACCAGTGTGTTACATTGTTGACACTGGGGTGCAATTGACACTAATGTGAGGGAATCTGCTTGTGGGTGGTGAAACATGGAAAGATCATTGAATTAGCCTGGCTGGTTTAAGTTTCTCATTGTCAGCCTCACTTTTGAAAAAGCAATATTTTTCTGACATTTGACTGTATCTACTACAGATGAGTTTTAATTAGTGACTCAGTGCATGCTCCAACATTTATTTAAGTGCTGCAGTACATATACAGTACTTTCAGAAGGTCGGGACAGAAAGAAGGTTCATCAAAGTTTACATCAAAAAGAAGATGGCAGGAATAGATATCAGATCCACTGCTGAATTAGCTAATGAAATAAATAAATGTACTATTCCTTGAACAGTATAAAAGATCTCCTAAGCTCCTAACTGTGAGTAAAAGAGGTAGAAGAGAGAAGAACATGGACTAATATTAATGCTGTATGCAGAATGTCTGAACAGATAAAATTCTTCTCACACTTTAACAATGCAATAAAAAGAAGAGCCTGACTATAGTTGGATTTGACGTTGGGCAAAATTTTTCCATTTTAATTTGGCTTACCGTACTAACTTACAGTACATGCCTATGTAAACCATGCTTTGTTTCATCTGTGTTTTGGGTTAGTGAGGGAATATCTGCCTGTTTTCATCCTTGCTCATTTTTGCTCTTTCATTACAGACAGACTGTATGTAGTACACACACTTGTTTGTAAATTGATATATTTTTGGTAAATAATGGTAAGTAGGAAGTCAATGGCATTTCTTTTGAAAATGTTTTCTCATAATTGTTGGTTAGGGGAGAAATTGTAGTAAGGGGAAAAAAGTGTGTTTGATTTCATTTTGTTTGGATAAGTTAGTCTATTTGGTGTATAGTTAGTTTTGGTTTGTTTATTCTTTTGACTGTTCGGCTTCTGAAGATCAAATCCATACCCAGTGTGATCAGGAAGTACATAAGACAAGTAAGTTTCCATTGCTAATGTTGTTACTGCAACACATGTGGAGAATGTCCAGTCCAGAGCTCCAGTTACACACACAACACCCTTGGCAACAGCTGAGCCAGTGTGGAGAAACACAGAGGAGCACAGCACTTAATCCACGCCCAAGCACCCATCTTGCCTAAAGTTTATTAGCCAGCTTAGCTTTGTCAAAAATATACATTAGACCTAACTGACATTTTTATGAGCCCCAACAACATAGTTCAGTTTTTAAGTGGAGAACAGATGCTAAATTCAAAAGCTTTCTTTGCCACACAAAAGCGCACAATCTTGACACAAACAGAAGGGATGTCCTTGGCTGCAAATGTCGATGTGCATTAATGTGTCACCTTTCTGTAATAAAATAGCAAATTTCAGTACAAAAAAACATCCCATGAGGTAAAGCGATATCATTATGCAGCCCATATCACTCTGCCTCACATCTGGAACATTCTCTCTGACAGACAGTCAAGTCCCTAGCCAAAATAAATATGAGCCAAATATTGCCATTCACTTTCTCATGGCCTTCAGCTATTCATTCCTGCAGTCTCAGACCATTCTGGCTAAATACATTGAACATCATGTACAATCCTGTGTGAAACTGTTATGTAAAAAGAAGCACATTAGGTCATTCTCTGTGGGTGTGTTTTATCTCAAGGGACCTGAGAAATCAAGATTAGAGAAATTACTGATGCGAGGTGATGGCAAGTTGAATTCACAAAAACACACACGATTATTAATTCATTTATTCACTCACCTTCACTAATCCCTGTTTGGTTGTAGAGGATCTTGAGCATATCCAGGGAGTAACAGCTAACTGGTGGAAGCACACTCTGGAGAGAATGCTGGGCTCCATGTATACACATGCACATGTTTGTACTGCTATTTTTATGAGAACTTTCCATTGACATAATTATTACTGTGGCTAATTAACACTAACCATAACCCAATTTGTTTGTTTGTTTATTATTTTTTTTAACATCATATCAGCATCAGTGGCTATTCATGACAGGAACAAGGTTACATCTATACACAAGTTTTTTAACAGTACACAAGTTCAACACAAATTCAAACACAGTTGGGGCAATTTTGTATCCAGTTCACCTAAAGTACAGTACATGTCTTTGGACTGTGGGAGTAAACCCATGCAGATATGGGGAGGACATGCAGACTCTACACAGGGGGACCCAGACTGCTCCCACCTGGGACTGAACCCATGGCCTTCTTGCTCTGAGGCAATAGTGCTAGCCACCAAGCCACCGTGCCATCCCACCCAAACAACAACCCTAACTTTAAGCTCAATAATGAGAAGACTACTTTTTTTATTATCTTTATAATTTATCTTTTTTATTATTAGAAGTATTATTTTGTTAAAATCTACAAAAAAAACTACCCACTGTTCCCTCCTGCCAACCCAGACACTGTTAGTTAGAATCATATTAATAGAACTCTGGATGTGAATATGAAATTGCTGAATGAGTTGTGTTTTTATACAATAAAACAAACAGCACCACACCCTATAGTCAACAACATTACTTAGCTGGCAATACAGATATATAATCCGTAAATGACAGAACACACATTTGCTAGAGATTCATTAATATCAAGAGCAAGAGGCCATATGATAAATTGATGTTTGTTTCAAACAATAGCATGTGGTAGTAAGAGAAAACACGCATCTGTACTTTTTCTTCCCTCTCAGTAATTGCTCTTCTCGTAATCCTTTGTTCCCTTTTTGTTGGCGCAGTGATGCAGTTTTACAGTTGCTAGGCGTTTAACAGAACACATGCTTGCTCCCAACACTGCACATTCATTTTGAATGAGAAACTCTGGCAACATGCACATCCAAAGACCTAAGTCAAAACATTAGTGCGTAATTAGCCCAGAGATACACACAACTCTGCTAGCAATGGAAAATCACAAGGCAGCAGAGTCGAGTGTTTGCGTATTTCCCCAGAATATTACAAGCAATGTTGTTATGTAACAACAAATGATTTGTAATTCTGAGAAATATTAAAAGCACAGGAATATATACTAATCAAATGGATTTATTTTTCTTAGCTTATCATCACATTTTACACATCACAATTCCTCATAACTCCCTCATGCTTGTAAATAAAGAGAGCTGTTTAAACAATACTGCTATATACAAGCATCATGTTTGCATGAGGAATGAGTATGTATAAAGGTCATTTAAGTCCTGCAGTAATTGCCCCAGGTAGTTAATGTTGAACAAACAACACAGGGGCTGTTTGATCTAATGCTCCTTAATGGAAAACATAAGACTGCCTCTTTTCCTGCCTCTGAGAGCACCAGGCCTTTCTTATGACTGCCTTCCCCCCACGTAAGCACTGTTTTAAAGAACCCAGGGGATTTGTTATGGTTAGCCAAAATGAGGGGTGCAAACCCCAATTCCAGTTTTATTTTGTGGAAAAAAAAAATTCTTGAAGCCCCACAAAGTGTCTGTTACATCTATTGAATAGGTTCAGCTTGAAGTGAAACAAACTTTTAGCTATCTATGCACATGAGTGTGTGCTGCTAAGATCAGTGGGGTGTGGGGTGTTGGGGGTTGTAGCTAGCATTCTGACCAAGCCCATGTCTGGATTATATATGGAGGTCCTGCATGAGAAAAGGGTTTGAGGTACAACTATTATTTTAATGAGAGCATGAGCATTAAACAAACCTACATATTTATCAAACTCAGAGACTGTGTTGTATCATAGGTGGTAACTAATATGCTCAGAGTTGCATGTCTCAGGGTGTGGATATAATTAACTGAATGAGTTCTGTAATGGTTTTGAAGTAACGCATGGGGTGGTTAAATTTAGAGGGTTGTATTGGAATATAGGGAGTGCCCCAGTTCACTCAGGCACGGTCTGGTCTGAGCATACCTAAAAGCATTGATGTCATAGCTTGTTGGAGTTCTCAAGGGGCTTAGATAACATGCCTTGACCGATGGTAATTTAATTCCTTTAGTCTGGTTTTATTTTGTTAAGAAACAGTTAAGAGTATAGAATTCAAACCTTCAAATTTATCCCATCCAGGTAGATAAATAGTTCTTTTACTCCACAATGTGTGGCTAACATTCCAGTCAAAAAGTAGATGTAGATAAATGTAACCTTGCTTTGTGGAATTATGTGAGCTTGCATTTCAAACCAGTGGTTCCTGATGTTACAAAAGGAAACTGCTGGACTGCTGCAAAAACATCTGGAAGTAGGGGCTGACAGCAAGGATGAGGAAAGCTGATGTTATTTCTCAGATCCTGGGTGGAGCAGCTGTGTGAGCCTCAGGCTGAAGGCCAAGTTGGGGATTTTAGTGCAGAGTACACAAGGAGGAGAAAAGCTCCATGGAGACCTCCACATCTGCCGCAGTGGAGAAACCCCTCCCTGCCAGATGCCACATGTTTTGTTCTCTCTGAGTGAAACACAGAGATGATTACAAGACTAGTCTTCTTAAATGATTCTCTCACCATGTCCTGTAATTCCTCTCTGCCCTCAATCATTTGTTTTTGTGGCTTTCACAATTAGACTACTGAAACTAGACTGGCAGGTAGAGAGGATTCATGTGTAACCAAATATCATACTGGTTATAAATGAGGAATTTGCATGTTTGCATTTATTGTATCTAAAGACATCTCATTTTTGACATAATAAGCATTTTTAAGATTTATGATTGAGCTACATTCATTTCTTAGGTAATAATTTATAGCCGAAAGACTCCCTTTAACTTTTTAATCACATCGTTTATCAAAGGCTAAATTATATGCACAAATAAAGTTTTCAGAGTACATCAGTTTTCATCATCAGAGTTATATTCATTAACTTTTCTTCATTCAGTTGTCTACTTGCTCTGGATAATATCAGACATCATTTCAAATTCTTCTGTGACTGTTGTAAATTCCAGGGAATAGTGTCAGTACATTCAAGGGACCTCCTCATGTCTTATAACATATAGATATATAACAACATGGGTGGAACGAGTATATTTTTCAGTATCACGCTGGCTCCTCCTGTGTGCTGTTTCCAATCTGGGAAACACATTTAGTAGTAGATGTGACATGTCTCAGGGCTTCTGAAGAACAGCAAAGCTTTTTGGGTTGTGTCATTATGTCACACATTGGACATGGATCACTGCACACTATAGGGAGCACCACTTGCAAACTGATCTCTTCTGCATGGTAGCTGATTTTTATGTGATATACAGTATAAAATGACTTGATCTTTATTTAAAACATCTTGTGTTGACATTGCGCAGCACAGGTTGGTTAGTCAAGTGAAACCGGACTTCTGTCAAATTGTGTTTTTTGTTTATTATTATTATTATTATTATTATTATTATTATTATTATTATTATTATTAATATTATTATTATTATTATGTCTTTTTCTAAATACAGAGAAAGAAAATGCAAGCTAAGTATATTTTGAAGTGATTAAGAGAACCAAGAGAAGCATTCTTATTTTAAAGCAACTCTCCAATTTGCATCTAATTCACACTCAGGGTGTGGTTAAGTAGAGAAAAAAGACCAGGTCTTGAATTGAAGTATGATTATTTTATTTACCAGAGAATATAAAGATCCCAAACTGGGAGGGCTTTGGTTTAGATTTTATTTTCAGCCATTCAAATGACCAAGAAGCAGTATGAAATATGTACATTTGTGTGCCAAACTAAAGTTAAAACAGAAGCCTCTGTTATGCTGTGAATAAAATTTTGCTGACTCCACAAAGGTGACTGCAATTATGAAGTTTTTCTGACTCATCACACATCCTAAGGTGAAACATGATGGGAGTGGTCTCTTCCACAATGACACTGACCTCATCCATAGTGCATCAGTGCTCACTGAATGATCTGATGATTATCGGTTCTGAAATTATGTCAGAACCTATAGCCTATAGCCTATTAATAACCTATAAATTTAAAATGAATGGTGAAGTATAAAGAGAGCAGCAAGGTTAAGAGATTTCTATCAAATCACTTTTACTTATGTTTTACACCCATTAAGCTTAAGTGATTCCCTCAGTGGAAAATGTACTAACTGGAAAGCTCTCTGTGTGGCAGTGTGTTCGCTGATATTACTAAAAGAAAGGCAAACCAACATGTGTCCTAGTGAGCATTCTGAAGCTAAGGTGACAATGAGTTTGAGGATCAGGGAATGCCATAAGGAATGTCTTGCAGCATGGCTTTTCCTTTTACACAGCTGTTGCCACTGCACATGATCTATTGATGTATACAATTGGAATATTTAGGGTTTTTTTTGGGTTGTTTTTTATAAATAAACGTTGGATTAAAACTACTAATAGGGGTAAATATGACATTTGTGGCATTTCTTTTCATAACATCAAGGCCTCATTATTCCAGTATATACATCATTGAGAACATTAACACTGCAGCTTGTTTTAATATAAAAAGGTTCATATCTTCATTTCAGAGCTGGGAATGGTTCTAATATATTAGACTTATTACAGTTTTTTCATGTTGCCAAAAGCAGTGAGTAAATAAAAAAATTAAAAAAGACCAATACAGTTCTCTCAAGCATTACTGCTTTCCTACATTCATGCTCAAGTTAAAACATACCAAGACAATGTACAAATAGGAAATAGGTGTGACAAATGTGACAAATAATTCCTCTACATAATCCCTGTTTCATTTAATGGCAGTGTTAGAGCACTTTTCAGATTTATCTGGGCTGAATGGGAAGCTCTTGCCCAAAGGAGCATAGTTGAGGGGTGGCTAAGCTAAAGGTCATGACTTTTTCAGGTTAATGCTGAGTTCTCCAGTTCATGATGAGTATGTTAGCTGATCCATTACCGAGGGTCCTTGAAAAAAAACATTCCACATTGTTTTTTTTCACCACAGCCACAAAGTAAACATGCCACCTTTGTGAAAGAAACACTATGGGGCCATTTTAAAAGTACAACAGCCTGTCATACTGCTTTGTTTGCAGCCGTTTTGCATGTGGTGCCATTCCTTCCTGTGAAATTTCGAGTTACATTAAAAAGGCTTTGCTGAGAGATTAAAGAGGAAGTCAAACAAGATATCAATGTATAAAAAAGAGGAATTGCTCAGTGTATGGGGATGAAAAAAAAAGAATTTGAATTTTGGTATCTTTGGAACAAATGTAGGTGGGACATCCTTTGTCCACCAAGTGACACTTATAAGTTTAAGGAAGATGAATTAAGTCAATAAAACTTTCTTACGTATGAGTTTCTCACATTTCGGCATTAATACACAATTGAAAAAACACACTAAGTAAACTATCACTTAATTTCATAGATGTGTTTATATAATAAACCAAATAACCTAAATGTCTATACCTTCAAATTAAACCAACAATTACATGTCAGGGTTTGTTACCTGGAGAAACAGAACTTAAGCTGAAAAGTACATTTGAATATACATTTTAGGAACATTTGTATGTTATGATTTTTAGATGTATAACAGATAACAAGGTTGTGTATCCCATGATTTCACAATGCTGCTAATTTCTACAATGTTTAAATTGTAGTTATGCATACATGATTATCACACTATACTTTCTGATTTTTGTATTGCATTTGCATTTCTTTCTGAAAAATCAGGCTTGTTTTAGCATTTCATATTTCATATTCATTTTCTATCTAGCTTGCCAGTGGCAGAGTGTCTCTGCAGACACAGTAAGTCCACAACCAATAGATGTTATGACAGACCCAATCCCTGATGGCAATGGGACCTCTGGAGACCCAGCTGTTACCACAGATACCACAAACCTCACATACAGCCCAACTCTAAAGGGTAACAACTCTGGTAAACACAATTTCCAAGTTTTCCACTTTAAAATAAGTCTTTTAAGATACTCATACAAATTCAGTCAGTATTTTTGTTAGGGGTTGTGCTTTGCTTTGGTCTGACACTAGAGGTCTGTGGCAGTGCAGTTCTCCTGTCAGAGGAGAACTCCAGCTCCCAGCAGACCCCAGGGCAAAAAACGAGAGACGCCGGTGCCTTGGCTTATTTAAAGAGCTCCTTGGCCCAGTGCTCTCGTCGCACCTTTTGACCATTTTTCCAGTAACTTAATGCTCTGCCATGAGGTATTAGTCTCTCTTTTGTAAAGAAGAGATCATGGGGTAGGACTTTAGTCTGAAGTAATCTAGTAGGGCCCCTTTTATCTCCTTAATTTGAGCACTATGCTCTCTGCTGCTCTGGCAGCTTTAATCTTTCAAAAACTACGGTGTCTAACTGATTTCACTTTCATAGAGGTGAGACCACATGGTAGGGCTTAGAGCTGAGGTGATCTGTAAGGGATTCTTTCCTTCGAGAAGAGCATAGATAAAATGAAATTGATGCCATAGAGTTTGAAAGAATGAAGCTGACAGAGCAACAGAGAGAGTCTTGTGCTTAGATTAATACACAGGGGAAGAGAGAGAAGACAGAATCCCTTACAGATTACCTCAGCTCTAAGCCCTACCATGTGGTCTCACCTCTAAGAAAGTCAGTCAGTCAGTCATTTTTGTACCGCTTATTGGTGCCCAGAAACCAACCCTAGACAGGGCGCTAATCCATCGTAGGGCTTATACACACACACACACATTCACACACTAAGGGCCAGTTTTCCCATCAACAATTCACCTACCTGCATGTCTTTGGACTGTGGGAGGAAACCGGAGTACCCGGAGGAAACCCACA
>JANCOA010000020.1:15689082-15699513 GCA_024363135.1 Leptodoras oyakawai | reverse complement strand
AAAAGGCAGAGTAGAGGTCTTGCAGATACATCAGGAAGAATGAGACAGGGACAAATATTACATGAACAATATGAAAAAAGCTTGGATTTGTTCAGTATTTTTATACAACAATTCTGTTTATATTACCTCTGATAATGAGAGAATTTTTGTGAAACTAAATCAATGAAAAGTTTTATTGATATAAATTACATTAATTGTCTTCCTACATTAAATGTCTTCCTTTTTTCAGGGGCATGACAACGTTTGCACTTTCACATCAGTTGATCTGCAAGGTCTGTCTATCTTCAGTTTCTGAGCTGTTGTTGAAAAACAGGTGGGAATGTACAAAAAGGACATGCATGCTAATGTAATGACCTAATTGCAGTTGGATCAAATCCACAAGGTTAATATTTCAAAGAAGTTGGACATCTATTGTTTGCTGTGTGTTGCTTAGGAAAGTATCCAAAAGAGTGGAACATTGTTGCCCTAGGCAATGTCTGTACATCACACTTCTGAGCTAAATATTTATTAGCAAAAGGCTGTTAATAAATTATTGGAATAATTCTGGCAATAATACATTTGTAACATTAAAAATTAATGTATAACAGGATAGAGCAAGGCACCACATTCAGTCATGTCTTATGAAAACTTGTTGTTCCTCTATTCTTTGACACATCATGTTTAACAGTTAATCAGGAGTGAAGAGCGCTCGCAGGCACACCGGGGTAAGTGCGCTCTCATAATGCACATTTAAAGGCTGATACAAATGCAACTCCTTGAATTAATCAAGTGATTTCATTCCATAAATTCATTGAATAAAAGTTTCTGTTTCGTAGCTTCTTTTTTATAGGATATGTCTGTGATTGAGCTCTACAACAGGGTGCACATTTCATGACTCTAGTACAAAGAGCTGCTGCTTTTTGTTTGATTGTGCATAAGTACAAGGATGAGTGATGAAGAAATAACCATAGTAGGATGTGCTAAAAAAAACCAAACATTTCATTTCAAAACTAAATTATAAAAAATGTGCATTGTATGTCTACGTGAGCGGTATGTATTTTTGTCCTGACATTTCATATGAGGTATATGACAGTAGAAGAAAAAAAAAAACTGAGCTGCTGGTGATAGACGTTATTTATATCTGGCAATGTTTTCCTGACTCCATGTTTGGGCATATTTAATTGATTAGCTAGGAGTCTGTATAGAGCAGAAATGACTAATAAATCGAGAAATAATTTGAGTGCTTGAATGTTTAAAGTCTGCACTGTAAATGATGAAATTGTCAGAGACTAAACAGGGTCACCAGTGTGGAATTTCACTGCTTGTTGAAAGGTGCAGAATACCTGGTGGCAACCTGGGGATTCTCCACAGTGTCTCAGTGTTACGCTGAAGTCTTAAACACAGACTCAGTACGCAGTATACAAGTGCATCCTTTTACAGGACCAAAATATGTGAAGGCTCAATTAGCTGACCTGTGGAAAATGGGCACTTGTTCAAAGCAACACTTGCACATGTCTCGCACACCGACTCAACCCAAATATCATCTGGCCGGTACAGCTGGGATACCCTATCAGTTAAAGCCAAAACAGCTGACATGCAGGAACAAGCATAAGATAAGACATAAAGAAAGCACCGGCCACTAAACCCTGTGTTACAGTCTGAACATATAAAAGACTGAAAAGTGATGCGTCAGGCTACAGCAAGACAACATAATGAAGGGAAAAACATGTCACCGATTACTTGTTGATGAACTGCATGTACTACTGTAGTGAAATTCGAAACAGTTGTTTTTGCTGCATTCAAACTGAATTCTAACGCTGCCACTCAGATAAGTTACTCTTTCTGCTATTCAATGGGTGTAACAGCAGTGACTTCTGCCTATGGTCACATCAAACTATCTTTCTTACCTTATCAGTACACTGAACTCTAGTGTCATGTGCTGTGCACTACAACACAGAACCTCAGTACATCATCTCCATATCAGTTTAATAGGAAGAGGCACATCTTTATTTTTGGAGGTATTGAAAATCAAACCGTCTGCATTTCTAAGTACCCCAGTATACTGAATTACTGTGATACCATCCAAGCCTATACTGCAAAATGCAAAAATCTCACATACTATAGACACAACAGCTGTGCTTCAGCACTTACACAGATAGCGTCTGCACTCAAACAACAAGGTCACTAGCAAGAGTAACTAAAACAGTGCAGAGGCTTATAGAAGGTAGAAGATAGAACAGCAAGTCAACACCAAGAGCATAAACTCATTTATGACTAATTAGCCTAGAATATCATATGCAGGATCGTCTAAATCGAGCCACAGTGAGAAAGTTTTGTTGTAATCATGTAATACTGCCATGACATTTTTCATCCCATAATGATTCTGTAATTATTTACTTCAGTATGCAGCGTAAAATGTAATGGAAATCTGTTCGTCAGACATTCTGTGGCTTGAAATGAAGCGTAAAAGCGGCAATCTCATGGTGAAACCCTGGAGAGAAATCATCATACTTCTGGTTACTCATTATGACAACACCAAGGCATGTGCACGTACACACACACACACACACACGGTATTAAATACACCAGAAGAATGTAAAAGGGAAAAAAAAGTAGTTCTCAAAATTTGAGAAAGAATTTTTCAGTGTTGATTTTAAGCTTTTGTGAATGGCTGAGGCTGAGCCAGTTCATGTGCGTCATTAGTGGCCTGGGCTTTAGTGAGGCAGCAAAGAACTGCCTTTCTTTCACCAGGCCCAGAGGCTCCTCTACTGCTGACGAATTGAGCTGCAGGAAGTGCAACTCACAGGAGAGATGACACAGCTAAAATTAACTGGCCTGTCACCTCCTGCTGAATGACCGAGTATAGAAATAGCAGAAAGGAAGGACCTGGGTTAACATGCCTCATTAGCTACCATAAGATGCACCAAAAAAAAAAACAGCACTGAGTGGGAAATGAGCCACTGGAAAGGGGAAATAACATGCATGGAACAAGTGTTTTATTGACAAGGCACTTAATAGAGGAAATAATGGTCCATGTGTGACCTCATTATTACAGATGTTTGTTATTTCAGATGGAGGGTAAATTTCCTGTTTCTAAATAGCTTTGTTGGATGAAAGCAAATTGAAGCAAGCCTCCATTGTTTGAAATTGTTTCATGTCTGTATGGTCTGTTATGGAAGTAAATGAGACAGTCTTGGCTCTCCATTCGGATGTCTGTCATATCAGTAATTCCTCTGCGCAGAAGAATTACAGCATTGCCCAGTTGTTCATTACCTCTCATAAAGTAATTCATAAACTTGTGCTACTTCTTTCAGTTCCAACCCTGCTGCTTATGTGTAATTACACTGCTGCTCATAAACATGCCAGAAATGACTCAGGATCAACATGGCATCTGCTGCAGGATGGCATGTTCACTATAGCAGTTAATCTCATATCCTGGTACTGGGTTAAGCATGGTTGTTTTGGCTAGGCTTGAATTTATGGCATTTTACATACCTTTTAGGATTACGTATAATGAAATGTTAGTTTTTTATGTAATGTAGTGTTTTTTACTCTTGCATTTGTAAGGCTAGAAATAAGCATAAGAAAATAATATAATAGTGTACGGGCGTTCTCCTCTATGGAGCACTTCTGTCTGTTTTTTTTATTTATTAGATATTCTTGTAACTAGATAGAGAAATGATGTTCATGCAGACATGCAGGAAATGCTCATGCACCTTTGGTTATTATTACTTCTGTAAGTTATTTTGTCTTATAACACTATTACTACAGCACTTTTATGAAAGAAGCTTTTGGGTTGTTAATAAGGACAGTATTATTTATTGTACTTGATAGTGTTTCACACCTTCACCACTAAAATGAACAGAAGGCTGCACACAATGGCTCTGTAGTCTCTGAATTTTTTGACCAAAAATCTGATCAAAACAAGTGTTTCATGGCTTTTTGTATTCTCTCCTTTGTTTTAGAGCATTTGTTTTACCAGCTTGAGACTGTTTACTGCCCTGTCTTGCTGCCTTGGGCTGATCGAGAATATTTAAAGTTAATTAAAAGCCTAACATTGAAATGCACCAGTTGTCTCCTGGTGATGGCCCTGTGATCACCATCACTGCATATGGTTGACCTCGGCTCAACATCTGCGGAATAGCTCCAAAACTTAGCAATTAGGAGTAATTTCCTCCACAGTTAAAGAAGCACTCTTTGCTGTTCCATATTTAGCTAGTTTAATTAAACTGATATATAATTCTGTAAAAAAAAAATCACATTGAACCCTGAAAGCTTCATCTGACTCTTAAACACTTTTTATGTAGAAAACATCTTATAAAGCTACAATTATTATCTGTCAAACACTCTCTTGAGGAACACTTTTATAGTGTAATGGGCAAGAAGAAAAAAACAGAAACCATATGACCAGGAACAGGACTAGTTACAGTGGTAATAATAATAAATCAGAGCCATAAAACACTTGAGGCAGTGCTTCCCGTAATGCTGGCTTAAGTTATTTCTCAATTCACTGATGTCACATTGTGATAATGAGCCCTTGGTGTGCTGCTTGCTGTAGTTCAACTGTGTTGATGTCAATGAGAGGCTTATTGGTGTGTGAACTGCCTGCTGCTTGCAATCCCTTCTGACCTGCTCCTGCTAGCCCTGCCTCTTCCCTGAGCATAATGTCCCAGAGAGTAGCATGATGGGAAATATAGTAACGCCAAATGGTGTCAGCCTCGGAGTTTGGAGGGGTTTGTGTGGTTTCATTAAGCCTTGTTTTCAGATGTCATCATCTGTCAAACCAAAACCATGAAATAACACATTGTATTCTTTAAACTGGCAACTTGACTAATTGCACTTAAATGCATACATTGTGCTGGTAATTTAACCATTAACCATAATTAAACTGCTAACAAAGCTGTTCTGTTGAAAATTACTATAGGTACATATTTTTGTAGATGTATCTTAATTTTTTTTTTTTTTTTTGCCAAGCCTTTTCATAGTCTTGGAACAGGAAGTGGAAGTGTAAGAAAAGTTCACAGGATGTCCCATGGTAGCAGAGCTTCATTGGTATTGCCTCTCACTGGCTTTCTGTTTCACTGCCTGTGGCAGAATTTCAAATCTGATACATCCCATGTCCCTTTTCTGTATAATACCCATCTAGTTCCTGTTGTTTAGCCACATACTTGAATGAAGATGTTTTGTTCAAGGTACAGGAAGTTCATTACATTTCATTGTTATTATTGGCCCACAGAGCATAATTTGTTACTGACATTTGTGCAGTTTTGTGTTACTTGTGAGCATTTGTTGCTGACTTTTATTCATACCATAACTGCAGGGATTTCCACCTTCCCTGTCTCCTCTTATGTTAATTATTAACTACAAATAGCAGGTATGTTAACTGTCTCTGTCCTTCAAGGATGTGACCCAAGAAAGGGAACAAAATAAACAGAGCAGCCTAGCTGTTACGTAATGGTTGCTCAGCTTAGCTATGTGCCTTTAAAAGCTGTGGGCTGTCAGGTGATCGGGCAAGCGCAGTCATCTCAGTTCACCGAGACGCGAGTGTGTAATCACACAAAAAAGATGAGACACTGGAGTACTGGTGGAAGAGAGGGAAGAAGAGAGAAAGAGGGAGGCAGATGGGCAGAGACCCAATAAAACAAGGAGAGGGAAGAGGAGGACATGAAAGCGGAAGGAAGTGGGAGCAAGAGAGGAGAGAAGGAGACGGTTGTGTCTGTTTAATTGTAAACAAGCGGCAGCTCTCTCTTTTCAACTTTCTAATTTCTGCCACTGTAGCCTGTGAGCCATCGTGATGCTGGGTTGAGTTTCTTGTGTAGCCATAACAGAGAGGGTAGAAAAGCCTGGAGAATTAAATGCTGCGTCACACTGTGTGCACAAGAGAGAGCGAAACACTGAGAGAAAGAGACATAGATCAGGGGAGAAAGGCATTGTGGGAGCATGAGTGTTTGCAGCAGATATCCAGTTGTTTGCTTGCAAAGTCTTTGACATCTATTTGTATGGATCTGTATCAGTAAAAAAAAAACAGCAAGTTATTCTGCTGTTACAAGCCAATGAAAATAGAATGAGCAGGAAAGGGAGGAGTGATTGTGGAAGGAGGGAGGGTGACAGAGAGAGCAGGAGAGAGAGAGAGAGAGAGAGAGAGAGAGAGAGAGAGACCGGGAGGGTAAGATTTTTGGATTAGTTGCTACGTCACTTTTTCACATCGAGAGCAAAGCAGCAGCTAGGAGGACAGGAGTCTGATTCGCATGCTTTTCTCCTGCCCAAGAGCGGCCGTGAGTGAGCCTCAGCCCTCTGTCTATTCGTTCGCCTCTCATCCTACTCTTTTTCCTCTCCATCCTCATTCTCAGCCACCTTTTTCTCTCTCTGCCTCTGTCGCCCGAGTCCGCACTTCGGAATCGTAGCTCTGGGTTCCAACACCGTTGCTGAGGAAGCTGACATACTTTTTCTTCTCGCTATATATATATTTAAATATATACGTATATATATGTTTGTGTTTGTGTGACGGCGTCGAAAGCGTATTAGCAAGCAGGTGGGAAGGTGAAGGGTTAAAGGCAGAGCTCTTGTTCTGGAAGGTTCCTATATTCGAGGAGAAAGGTGATGGACGTCCTTCACAAAGACAGATAACAACGTACAAAATAGTATTGCACCACCCTGTGTATCAACATGATGTGGACCAATGAGGAACAAGTGCTTACACATGGAGCACTGTGTGTAAGTCTGTTGTAGGTGTGTAGACTATTAGAGAAATATATAAAAATAGGTATTCTTAGTAACAGCTGAGCTGTACCTCATCACAGCCCAGTCACAGTCCAAGCCTGTTGAGGGAGAAGCACTTCATAATGCACTTGGCCTTGCCATGCAAATCATACACACTGCGTGTGGCATTATTATCTTCACTGGGGATTATATATAGGATGGATGGTTGTATGGGAATATGTTCTAATGGGATTGTGAATATACTAACATTGTGAGGGCTCCATTTGCGATCTCCTGGCACACACAGGAGGGCAGAATGTGCTAGTAAACTGGGGCGGTTTCGCCAGAATTTAACTGCGGCTCATTGTCTTAGCAAGTCCCTGAACTGCACAGGTTTTTGCGTAGCTACGGGAAGCAGTGCATGTGACTCAGCCATATCTGCTGCTTTTTTGACTCCGGTGCATGGTGTGTGTTTTCCTCTTGTCAGTTCTCTCTCTCTCTCTCTCTCTCTCTCTCTCTCTCCTGAAATGAAAAGGCACTAAATGTCACGCCAGCAGATCAGGAAGAGAGAAAGAAAGATTGAGAGAGAATTTGTTTACCTTTCTCTCTTGGTGACAGTGCCCTGGCTGACAGCCAGTTCACATGCACTAGACCTCTGAAAGCAGCCACGTCAGGCAGCTGAGTGACAGCTCTCTCAACCAGTAAGCTTGCCTAAGTGCTTTTGCAGATGGAATTCGATTGGACAAGCTCAAACAAACAAGTGCAGAGCTGCCTCTCATTGGCCACAAGGTAAAGTTGTCATTTACACTTTTTGTTTAATTGTTAAATGAAGAATTCAGCAGAATGTTATGCTAAATAAATTATGATACTTGTATTGTTTTCAAAATCTATTATTAGATTTGATGTTAATGATATAAAATGTAATGTGGTTTATGTAATATGCCATATAGCTGATTTTGTGTGTGATACTGCTAGGAAGAAGTTTTCAAGATTATGTGGATGTTACTGTATATGGCTGGTTGGAAAAGAGCATAAGTGCAACGCAGTATTGTTTTTGTGCTGCCAGTCACGTTGCTGTGTGTGAGACAGTGAGTTAGTGTGACGTATTTGATTTGTGCCTGTTGCTCTGTTGTTTATCAGCTCCCCTCTTCCTCTGCTAGATGACCACTGCATTGAGCCACTGAACCCTTGCACCTTGATTTCTTAGGACAATCTTTTACCAACTTTTAAGCATCACTTTGTCATCCACATCTTCAACTTTGAAGGAAAGAGTCTTTCTTCCCTTCAACCTTGGCCACAGGTGTTTCTGGAAGCATTCTTGCAGTTTTGTGTTCTGACCAAGTTATGCTTTCTTCCAAGCAATACTCCACCCCCTCTCCAGGAAGTCATAGTCCCATATGCAGCTCTGTCTGCAGGACAGACACGGGTCTGCGTGGTCACCAGTGGGCTGCAGTGCAGCTTTTGCTGCAGTCAACGCCACAGCCTGGTATGCTGGCTTGATGTGGTAGCACCATGGGCAACGGAAATGCGTCATTCCTTAGGGATGAGGCCAGTCACAGAAGAGAATTAACCTGTGGGTGATGTACTAAAGGCTTTGGCCTCTGATATACATAGGAATGAAAGCTGGTAATTTTCATTAATCTGCTAGGGTTGTTCATCGTGTCCATGACGTGTGGACACTTGTGTGCTCTTCTTGGGATTTTGTGTTTGCCTTCAAATGTTTGAAGATTTAAGGTGGCATGGGAACTTAGTGAAATAGGAAAGATAAACTATCAGAGAAGATATTAAGCATCTGATAAATGAGCTTGGTAGATTCCAATCTATTATTTTCTTGATCCCTTGTAAGAACTGTTTGTTTAGAGTAGTTTAAGGTAATAGATGTTATCAGCTACCTAGTCTGTTTAGGTACTGTATATAGTATACTTAATACAGAATGTACTTAAGATTTATTTCAGTTTAGTGTTTTGCCTTCTTAATGAGCTGCTATGTTTTCCACATCTTGGCCCTGCTGATTTTTTTCCTCTGCACACAAAATCAGCACTGTTTTTTCTTACTCTCTTTATAATGTTTAAGCTTTAAGTTTCTTTGTTAAGCTTCTTAGTGACAAAAACAAACAAAAAAAAACCCACTGTTTCTTTAAATCCTTTATAAATATTACATAACACACTGAGCACCAGGCTACAACAAACACATAGCCTATAACCAACAGCGAGTAAGCAAGACAGGGTCTAAGCTCCAGAAGCAACCAGATACCTCCAAACAGCAACTGTCATCAAGCTCCTGTATGCACTGAGCCCAGGAAACTCCCTTGAACATAGTCCCATCCAGCAGATAAAGCCTTCAGTGTGCTTCTCTGTCCTTCCTCCTATTCTAGTGCCCAAAGCAAACACATAGTGTTTGAACAGATCAGAGAAGGGAGGGGAAATATTTTCTGGCAACTCATATCACTTCCTTCAACTCCTTTAATCAGATATAGCAGAACGTGTGTTCTGGGCAAGCACCATACTGAGGGAGTGAAAAAAAAGCTAGGAGGAAGTCAGTGGTTTGGGGTGTGGCAAGACAAGTGTCCAGTTACCTGCCAGAATGTTTGGCGTTAAGAACATTGTATCTTGAGATGTGGCATTCTGAAGCATTCAGGCAAATTATTTTGGCTCCAGTGCACTAGACACTACTTGTCACTGCACATCTGCAGTGTGCTGGCATCTACCAGAATTCTCCATTTCCTTATTCACTCCATATTAGGAAGAACATGCTGGACACTGAAGCAAGTGCATAAGTCAGAATAAAAGTTCACAATGCCTCGGGTGAGCTGAACTGATCTTTTCAGCTGTTTGGGTTAGCATTGTTTTGCAGTCTGATATGTTGTCGTACTGTTGGCATGCTTAGACGGAGTTGTTTTCAATGCTTTATGTCAACTAGGAGCCAAAAGCACTGCTGGGAATAACAGCTTTCCATTTCACTCTTTGCTGCAAGGCTGTCTTGCTTTGCTGCCCGTAGTGATATAGATTATAACCCAGATGATGCTTCAAGGTGTATGATTGCTGGGGAAGTCATTAAAGAAGCATACACTGAAGTGCCAGCAAAACTCGCACAGCACTTAATAAATTGTAGGTCCCCCAGGGATCTTGGAGGGAACGTTGCACAGTCCTCAGGCTAATGTTTGTTGAGGCCCCAGCATTGAATTCTGATGTTACTTGAGGCAGTGTTGTACACCTTTCACATTAAACTATTCTTGTTGCCAGCTGACGATGGTCACATTCACCCAGAGTCTTTTTACGGCCACACTGCTGTCATAAGTTTGAGGTTTTGCCGGAATTCTTGTAGTCAAGGTACACTCTTGAAATGTTCATATGTGAAAATCCAAACTTTGCTTCTACCTCTGAAATGCTATGACCCATCTCACAAGCTCCAACTATTAAATTGCATTGAAAAAATTATGATAACTTATGATAAAGAAACTGCACTACAAACTGTACAGTAGTGTGCAAAAGTTTTAGCAGGTGAGAAAAAATGCTGTGAACTAAGAATGCTTTCAAACACACAAGTAATATTTTTTTATTTTTATCAATTTACAAAATGCAAAGTGGGCGACACGGTGGCTCAGTGGGTAACACCGTCACCTCACAGCAAGAAGGTCCCAGGTTTGATCCCCAGGGAGGGCGGTCTGGGTCCTTTGTGTGTGGAGTCTGCATGTCCTCCCCATGTCCGCATGGGTTTACTCCGGGTACTCCGGTTTCCTCCCACAGTCCAAAG
>JANCOA010000020.1:15504610-15517741 GCA_024363135.1 Leptodoras oyakawai | reverse complement strand
TGTGGAGAAATCAGCCCAAATTTTGCAGGGCATGAATGTTTTAAACTGAGTGTAACACACTAATCATCTACTAAACTGAAAGCATGGGTAAGCCACAAAAGTGCATAGCTAAGGAGGCTGGCTGTTCACAGAGTGCTGACCAGGAGATGGGCTACAACTGACAGGTTCCTGAAAAGTCACATAACACAGTCCACCTCTGCATTAAGAAATGTAACCTATTCTCTGGGCCCGAAGTCATCTGAGATGGACAGAAAGACAGTGGATACATGTTCTGTGGTCAGGTTAGTCCACATTTCAGCTTGTTTTGGAAAACAAGTTTGTCTGCTTTTATGTGCCAATGATGAAAATGTCCATCCAGACTGTCACCAACAAAAAGTGCAAAAAACAGCATCTATGAAACACATGCTGTCATCAGAATGATGTCTTTTTCAAGGATCTCTCAGGTCTATTTCAGCAGGACAATGCCAGACCTCATTCTGCATCAGTTACAGAAGCGTGGCTTTGTAGAAATATAGTGTATGTGCTTGACAGGCCTGCCTACAGTCCAGATTTGTCTCCTATTGAAAATGTACAGAGAGTCATGAATGACTGTATAGTGATGTGACCCAGTAGTAAATGCTGCTATTCCAACTTTTCTTTTGAGTGCATCACAGGCATCAATTTCTACATTTGTTTTTATTTAACAAATAGAATTAAGTTTACCATTGAAAACACTAAAAATCTCTTCTTTGTCCTTTTGTCTGATAAATGAAGGTTCAAGTGAAATAACAAATTACAGATTTTTAAATTTTATTTCCTTTAAGAGAATGTCTAGAAACTGGATGAAATAAACATTACACACCATTATTCAAATTTTCTACTCAAAGAATTGAAGAAACTGCATATTTTAGTTTTCAAGAGTAACTAACAGATACCATCTTTCATCAATATAATGACCACTGATCAAAATCAAAATCGACAAAATAATGGGATCACAAAATCAATATTTTCCATTAACCATCTTTGTCTGAAGATTAAATTGCATTAAAGCCTGTGGTCTGAATTAAGAAGGACAGCACACATGCATGGAGGTGTTCTCCAACTGCGCTGGGTGCTGTTGACATACAGTGCACTAAAGCTAGGTTCATTTTGAAGACAAAATGCACTGCTTAAGGAATATTGCAGTTCAGTCGCTCTATACTTTGAATTCATGTAAAAACACTTATTGTACAAGTTGTGTGTTACATTTCTAGAAGGACAACGATAATTATGGACACTGACTCTACTATATAAAAGTGTCTGAATCTGACTACAGACCTAGCCCTGAGTGTTGGAAGCAAATAGTAAACACTGGCTAAACAGAAATGTCTCACTTTAATGCCAGCATTGCGCAGGATCTCCAGTGTTGGCCTCACATCAGCCTGTAGCTGGTCCTCCACCCCAGTCAGACACAACAGCTCCATTTCCATTTCCAGACTCTCCAGGACCGTGGCCACCTTAAGCGAGCGGTCGTGGACACTCAGCTTGGCTTGGACATAGCGTGCCTACAGGACACAAACACATAAACGTCTATCTGGAAGTGGGGTTTCCCCCCTTATACAAAACAGGGTTTGGTGCAAAAATACATGCAGGCCATTCTGAATCATCTCAAATGCTTTTGAAACATATTCAACTGCTACATAAAAAAAAAATGAATAAAATTTTTTAACCTAAAATCTAAGAATCAAATCTAATGATTATAACTAAGATCGTTTATTATGTAAACTGATACTTTTTAAGGCTCCATGGACATCCTTTCGGGATGTTAAGATCATATACAGCTACATACAACACGTGTGACACGTTCTAATATACTCATCTACACAGAAAATGTCCGCTTACACTGCCCAATAGTTATTACTTAAAAAGCTGGTGATTTGACACAGGTTGTGTGTGAGAAATCTACAAGAATCCATAGCTATAAATAAGTATTTCCACAACATGAAAGGATCAGTGTGTTTGTTCTGAAGTTGGCTATGCTCTTAAACTCAGCCCATGAATGGTCCTATAAATCAAGCAAGGTCCAATGCCATAATGTGCGGCTGCCAAATACCAAATTGCAGCATGAAGGGCGTAGCCCTTAACCAGTGAATGAGATAAAGGCAACACAATGTGTGTGTGAGTCACGCAGGAACACACTCTCACTTGGTGAGTCATACACACACTGAGTCATCGCCGCCCACCAGCTCACAGACAATTATACACTCGGGCAGTTAGAAAGGGGGTTAGAAAGTCTTGCGTGTGTGGGCGGGTGTCTCTGTGTGTGTACATGTGTATAGGCTGGGCAACCAATACGGTGACATACTGGGTCAATCCCTATGGAAAACTTGTTGCTGTGTCTTGTTTTGAAACTGTTATTGACATTTTATGGTTCCTCAGCAACTTGCATAGATATCTAAAGTTAAATCTGCACCTGGATATTTTGGCTAGGAAAACAAATAAAATAAAAAAAATGTAAAAGAAGAAGAGGCTGTTTGGAGCTCAGATGTCAGTGCTCTTCTGCATATGTTATTGCACCCATAACTCCTGCTCCAGTCAGCAGCTCAAATATTATAAACCTCTACAAGTCTCCCTGATGTCTTTACCAAATGTTTCTGTTTGGATTATTCTGGAAACAAACATTAAGGTCAGCTGAGGTGTGTGTTATTTGAGAGTCAAATCGCGTCAGTCAACCATAACGAGCTTCAACAGTCTGAGCCATGGCTTTGTTTCCCATACTGCCATGCTAAAGCGGAATGAGAGCTCTGGGTCTTTATTTATAATATAATATAATATAATATAATATAATATAATATAATATAATATACTGCATAGAATCTACTCCTTCATCAACTACTAAGAACTTTGTAATAATCCTTTGTTCTATGGATTACTACACTTTATGTCATTCCATCTTTCAACTGCTGATAAGTCCATAGTCACAAGCTGTTGTTTGTCTCAATATGTAGCACTTTGATGAATCACTAAAAGCTCACCTCGAAATCCTGATACTGCTCCTCTGTCAGAGATTTCTTAGCCACCACCAGGACTCGCAGCCCCTCACGGGCCATGTTCCCACACTGCCAGACGATAAAACTGTTGAATTCTCAAATTTTCTACAACAGCACTGCTCTGACGATCTATAAATCAAATGACAGGTTCTAACACCTCATTCACAGGGCCCCATAGGGTGGATACGGGCGAATTAAAAAAATGTGCTATTTAAAAAAATTGTGTTCTTATATATAATATATATAATTTTAATTAACAATGGGTTTCGCTTTCTGTATTTTCTGCTATATAACATTTCTGAACAGTGTCAGAGCTTTGGAACTGCCAGTTGTTATGTTTTCAGGAGAGAGGATTTCTGATTTCTTGTTTCTTGATAACATGACAAAAAGTGTTTTTTTTTAATCATATTAAATAAACAAATTGAGGCTGGTGAGGAAACACCTTTTTTTTATAGCTGTTATAAAATGAAAACAGGTTCTAACTTGTCACAATGTTTTATACATATATAAATTTGAATACTGGTGCTATAAGAGGAATAAATCACTTCAAAGTTCTCAAAGGGCATATCTACTTCAGGGTGGTAACAGTCACACCGGTTCACCTCACACCACTGCATGGTTGATGATTTTTATTATATTTGAGCAAGACAAAGGGAAATACCTCCTCTTCCAGCCAGTCGTTGTATTGTACAATACCGGCCATCACAACATCGGCTCCTTTCATATAAAATGTGATCTCTCCAGTAGTCTCATCCTGAAATGAGGGATAAAAAGTGTCTGTGATGTATATATATATATATATATGTATATATATATATATATGTCTACCCAGTTGCCTTATCCTACTTTATGTCAGTAAGTTCCATAACTCCAAAAGCAGTTTTCCTTTTGTAAACATATGCTTACATTTAGAATACTGAAGCGGCTGAATCATATCCTTTTCCTTTACACTATCAACAAGCACAATGTTAGCTCATTTCTATCTGATTATAAAAGATGCTTAGCTGTTTTTCTGTAGCAAAGACTACAGCCTTCAAGAATTCAAGAATATTGAATGATGATATACTGTTGGCTCCATAAGTATTTGAATAGTTATGCAATTTTCATATTTTTGTTTCTGTACACAATCACAAACATTCTAAAAGGAAAATATCATTTCAGAAAAGGTGAAAAGAAGATGTGCATCAGGTTTGCAGCATTTTATTGAACAGAATGTATCACTCTATACACTTCCAAATCCATCCTGCTACTTCCATCAGCAGTCACATCATCCAAAAAAACTGACAAATTTCCACTGGCAAATTTTCCAATGCCCATGCCATAATACTGCCTCCACCATGTTTGACGGATGATGTGGTATGCTTTGGAACATGAGCCACATCTTTACACATCATACTCTTCTCTTACCATCATTCTGGTACAAGTTAATCTTTTTAGACTTAAAAGTCTAATCTGGCCTTTTTGTTCTTGAGTGTTACCAGTCCGCATTTACAGTCATGAAGGCATCTCTCAGTTCATTGTAGACAATGAACTTTGACAGTGACACACCTTCCTCCTCCATAGTGTTCTTGACTAGATTTAGTGAAGGGGTTTTCAACAAATTCATGATTCATGATTGTCAGCCTTCAACACTTGGAATCAACTCCAGACCTTTAATCTCTTTAATCTGCCATTGAATAAAGAGGAAACAGGTCAGGTCTGACTTTTGAGCCTGTTAAAATTAAGAGACTAACGTACAACTGGTTGTAATTCCTAAACTGTTAAAGCAATATTTTTGTTAAACTGCTTTAATTAAAGCTGAAGGTATACAATTCAGTTACATCATGAGTACTTCATTTCAAAATGAAGTGTGTGTGTGTGCATCTTGTTTTTCACTCCACCACAAGAAAGATTTATATCCTGTGTTCCTGAGAGTCCTTGAAGGTGTTTGAACGGATATCAAAAGGAAACCCCCATTAATTTCTTGTTTCCTCAAGTATACTAATTGTAGGCCCCAGTCCAAACTAGCAACAATAGTAAGCCATTCTCGTCTGGAGAGAGTTAGTCATCAGGTTCAGAGCAGGGGAACTGCTTTCTTAGATCATCATAAGCCAAAACAAATAACTCTGTCAACTTAGTGAAAGTTTCCCAAAAGAAACATGGCAAACAGGTTGTGGTATGAGTGAGTATCCTGAAAACTATTCAACAAACTCTGCATCTAAACGCATATAAACTAGTGCAGTGGAATGACAGGCTGTGCTAGGAGATACTTACACGCACTATGATCCCCATGCGCTTGCTCTCATAGGTGAAAGGGAATATCTGCAGGATGGTGAAATTGAGGATTTGACCACTAGGGGTCCTCAGCTGCATAGAGGATTGATCTCTTCCCACCAGAGTCAGTCCAACACTCTCTGTCCACTGTACCAGTGACACCTAGCACAGAGCCAAAGACAAGGAGAAACCTAGTTGACATTTCACCTTCTGAATCCCTAGTGTGGCATTACATTTTCGGAATGCACAGCAGCAAAGTCAAAGGATTTGTGGGACAATTTTGATGGTCTTTCCCAGCAACCATCAGGCCTGAATTAAATTAATCTAGAAAAAATTATTAAGTCTAAATTTACTGACTAATCTAAAACCCAGAAATGAAATCCATGGAACCACAACATAACTGAAAATCAAATTTAGTCAAAATACATTTAAGAATTAAAAAAAGATTTATTCTCAATTTAGCTTAGAAAAACTGATTTTAGTCTAAGGACATTCCCCTAAATATTAGTCTAAATTTTATATTAACAAAAAAACTTGAGTTTTTACTGAATTTATTTTGGAAAAAAAATAATTTAGTCAACATTTACTCTAAAATAGAATTTAGTAAGAATTTGGTGACTAGAGAATTTGGTCATTTACTTTAGACTAAAGCCAATTATATCTGAGTTTAGTGTGAATTATCCAGGAAGAAATTAATTTACCCTGAATTTTATATTTAAAAAGATTCTTTAAATATATTTTTTATACTTAAAAAAATGGAAATTACATTAGAAAAAAACTGAATTTAGTCTAAAAGTTAATTTAGTCAAAATAGTAAACGTTATCTAGAATTATTGTAGTCTATAAATATTATTTAAGAAAATAAGTTGAAGATACTGTATATACAGTTAGTAGAATGTGGTTAGAATTCATTGTATAAATAAGCTGGATTTAGTCTGAACTTGATTCAGAGAAAAAAGGCTGAATTTAGTTTAGAAAAATCTGGTTGAATGGAACTTCTGTATAGTAAAACTTCAAACTGAAATCCATGGAACCAAAACGGTTCTAGATTAAACTGTGATTTAGAAAGTTATAAATGCAAAAAGAGCATGATTAAGACATTCCTAAGGCACCCTGAGTTGTGACAAACCACAACTTTCTTCAAACAGCCAGTCAAAAGTTTTGTTTATTCTAAAGATTCAACTTAAACTAAAAATAAACAGTGACATTTTTGGTAGGGATTTGTACTGAAATGGACAGACACATTTCAGTGTACGAATGACGATAAGACAAACCAGATGACATCCATTAGTGTACTGCTGAAGGGGGTGGGGGTGGATTTCTGGGAGGCAGAAGTTATTGCCCAATAACTTCCAGACCAGAGGTTAGGGAGAGATCAAAAACCTTATTTCTTATGCCCTTTGCAACTAGCTGCTAATGACATATCTCACAGCATCCAGATGGAATAGAGAGAGGCTAAAAGTAAGCAGGCTCCACCACTAGACCACAACCACCACAGACAACAAATGAGGCCTGACCCTACAGCTTACATTTGACCACTGGGTGCGTCATGTTTTTTTAGTAAGAGTTAAGCATGGCCTAGGTTGTTGCAGTTACCTCTGAAAAGGTAAATAAGCCATATTCATTTTCTCCTTCCCACAAAACATCTGTTTTTGTAAAGGAAAGATCAGTGTGAATTCTGAGGGCTCAGGGTTTGTAAATGTGACACCCTGTCTGTCTGTGGAACCACGGGGAACAAATAAAACTACATATATTCTTATTTAGAAGCTTAGTCTACATCAGATATCCATAATTTCTTTCCTAGCATCAAGAAGCAGACCTATGAAAGGCTATGTTTAGTCATAGTCTGGTTCCTCAAACTGTCTTGCTTGTAGTGAGAGTGAGTGTGTGTGTGAGTGTGTGTGTGTGTGTGTGTGTGTGTGTGTGTGTGTGTGTGTAGGCCTGGTCTGCGTCACCACCAAACCACACTTCCCTACTGACCTTGACTTAATCCCACTAACCACAAAAGACCACATATGTTAATGAAATCTTATAGGAGAGCTTTTAGTTCAAAGTGTTCACACAATGCAAATGATGTTTTGTAAAAAGCCCTTAACTCAAATAGTAAGGAGAGAATGAAGGTTAAACTCCTTATCAGAACCACTCCAAATCTGCATCTGGATTTAAGTAAGCCTGCTTTGGGGGGAATGTATATTCTAAAAAGATCTACACAGATTCATTGGGATTTAACTGAATGTCATTTCTTCCTATTTATTCAGAATGTTATGGTGGTCCTGGCACCTCTGAATACACCACGTACTTTCCTATGAAACTTTTACAATGTAATTTGGTTAACTCTGTCACCTCGTCAGGGCTGGATGCTTGATACACCCTGCATGTGTCCTCATAGTGCTGCTCAGCCTCTGCCTGCTCGGTCACGCCATTCCCCTCGTACACAGGTGTCACGTTGTGCACCAGGGCAATGGCCTTCACCGCCTCGTGCACCCGGCTACTGATCGTCTTCCTCACCTTAGTGGTGACTGGTGCTCTGGAGGCAGGCTGGTCATGTGGAGGCTTTGATAAATGTAGAAAAATAAATGTCAAACAATTCAACAAGAGAATACACACTGGCACTTGCAAGTATAAGAGGAGACTTTAAAATGACATAATTCCTTCTTGCAATAATAATAATAATAATAATCATCATCAACATCAAATGAAGAAGAAGGATAGCAAACTTATTCAGTCATTAAACTAGTGAGGCTAAACCCTCTTTACTAATCCCACTGACAAAGCTATAAGACACTGTGTCAGCCACATGTCCTCCTTTAGTCCTCAGAGAGGAGTTATAAAAGCTCCCAGATGTATCAGAAAATTGGAACAATAAGCTTTAGCATTTTGCAGGCTATTTTTGGGCCATATATTTAAGGGGTTAATGGCAGAGTTATTAAATTAGCCACTAAGAGGCAGGGAACAAGCAAATCCTGTTTCCTGCTCTAATGACTTCAGATGTCAAAGGGACAAAGTATGTCCTTAAGGGGTTATGAGGCACATGCTGAAGAACTGGCCATATGTGATTCATGTCCCTACACTCTTAACAGTCATTATGGAAGTGCTTGGTAACTTGAACTTACTACAACAGTTACAACTCTCTGTATGGGGAGGTTTAAAATGTGAGCTTGGAAAGTTTACTAGTATACAATAATACAGAACAACAAACATGTTTATTCACCTTCAGGTCAATTTTCCTTTTTTTTCCTTTCTTTTACATGGGTAAATGGCAATACCACACTCCAGGCTATTCACTTGCTGGTGTCTTTAGTTACCTGAGTGTAGGCGCTGAACACATGACTCTGCACTTCATCCATGGAATCCATTCCATATGCCACGGTGCCAAGATGAAGACGCCTGAACACCATTTCATTCTGCGTGAGAGTCCCTGCCATAACAAAACATTCAAGCACTCAGAACAGCTAAATGCATGACAGGTTATAGCTGAAACTCTTTCTGCCCTCAAAACATTGAAGGTGTGTACATATAGTTGTACATATTTTTGTTTCTTACTTTAAACTCAATATTTGTTTATAATCACTAATAAAGAATTTCTTTTATTTTTATACTGTATGCAGCAAATGATAAAAAAAAAACAAAGGGCTACCAGTCTGAGACCTGCATGCTGCTTTGACACCTGATGATGATTTTATATGATTTAGATCATAGTGCTGGTATAATTCAGCACGGCTCTGAGGTAAATCACAAATTTGCACTCATTCTAATAGGCAATGGTTTCTATACTAACAACTTACTCAGGGATGTGAACGGCATACTCTCCACCTAAATAAACCTACACGTGTGTATACTCCTGACAAGCTCCAGACAAGCTTTTTTGGCAGTTAGAGGTAAATCTGGGCAACTTTTCTGACAAAAAAATTCATTACCAGTCATTACAGGAGCAAAAAATAAAGAAAGGTTAGTGATTATCTGTTAATATTATTTGCAAGACAAAAATAGTTGAAAGAAAGAAAGAAAGAAAGTTCAAGAGAAAGGAAGGTGGACTTGTTTTACCCTCCAGACCCATCATTCCATTCACTTAAATTCACATAACCAGAAGATAAAGTCTTGAGGATTAGTAATGGCAGAAAAGTTTTGTGCATGTTTCCTGACACCTCAGCAGATCACATTCTACTTAACCGTGTTTCATCCCCGTTTGAGTCACACTTCCGCTGTCCACTATTTTACAGCTTTCTTTCCCTTATATTACTTAGGAAGCAGCCAGTGCGGTCTTAAATCAGACAGGGAGATTTGAGCAACCTGAAAGACTTTCAGTTTGAATATGTAACACGTCTTGTGATATGTGACCGAGAGCACACCGCCTAATCTCCACTGAACAGATCTGAACTAACACTGAGCTACTGTCTACAGTCCTTTAAGACAATTCAGTGCTATCAGCGTTCACTCCGAATCGCACACTGCTTTTATTCAAGTCATTGTGGGACACTCTCAAGTAGTTACTAGATTACCGAGTATAAACTTAAAAAGCTTCAAAAACAACAGCTTGATTTACTCACCAATATTATGTGGCACTTTTAAGCTTTGCCATTACCAATAATATGGAATAAAAACCTTTAGTTTAAAATCACTGGAACGCAAAACTCTAACTTTGGGCAACTTATCTGACCAAAAAAAAATCACACAGTCTCCAGTCTGTAAGAGAGCAAAAAAAAAAGTTGGTGAGGGAATGACCGTTCATAGTTGAAAGAAAGAAAGAAAGAAAGAGCAAAAGAGAAAGCTTGGAGAGGGGATAAGTATTTATAGCTGTTATCTGAGTTTTTTGAGTTACTTAGGAGTTGAACCTAGGTGTAGTCTTCATCTGAAAATTCTCAAAATCTGATTCTCACCTGTCTTATCAGTGAGGAGATATGAGATTCGTCCAAGCTGCTCTGGGATAGTGCTGGCTCGAACCACAGTCCCAGGGATTTTTGAATCTTTCTTGATCATCCAGCTGAACACCATCTTGCCCATGTCCAGGTTCACACGCAAACTGGAACATTTTATATGGAGAATGTTACTGTCAGAAACTGCTGTATTATTTTCTAAACAGTACCAAAGTACAGTATGTACAAGGACATTATCATAAATTACAACCCCAATTCCAATGAAGTTGGGACATTGTGTAAAACATAAATAAAACAGAATACGATGATCTGCAAATCCTTTTCAAGCTATATTCAACTAAATACACTACAAAGACAAGATATTTAATGTTCAAACGGATAAACTTTATTGTTTTTTTTTACAAATATTCACTCATATTGAATTTGATGCCTACAACAGGGGCGTGTTTCCCGCTGTGTTACATCACCTTTCCTTTTAACAACACTCACTAAGTGTTTGGGAACTGAGGACACTAATTGTTGAAGCTTTGTAGGTGGAATTCTTTCCCGTTCTTGCTTGATGTACAACTTCAGTGGCTCAACAGTCCGGGGTCTCCGTTGTCGTATTTTGTGCTTCATGATGTGCCACACATTTTCAATGAGAGACAGGTCTGGACTGCAGGCAGGCCAGTCTAGTACTCTAGTCTAGTACTAGCACTCTTTTAGTACAAAGCCATGCTGTTGAAACACGTGCTGAATATGCTTGGCATTGTCTTGCTGAAATAAGCAGGGACGTCCCTGAAAAAGATGTTGCTTGGATGTCACCATATGTGGCTCCAAAACCTGTATGTACCTTTCAGCATTAATGGTTCCTTCGCAGATGTGCAGGTTCCCCATGCCATGGGCACTAACACACCCCCATACCATCAGAGATGCTGCTTTTGAACTTTGCGCTGATAACAATCCGGACAGTCCTTTTCCTCTTTGGCCCGGAGGACACAACGTCCATGATTCCCAAAAACAATTGAAATGTGGACTCGTCAGACCACAGGACACTTCTCCACTTTGTGTCAGTCCATCTCAGATGAGCTCGGGCCCAGAGAAGCCAGAGGTATTTCTGGGTGTTGTTGATGTATGGCTTTCTCTTTGCATGGTAGAGTTTTGCACTTGTAGATGGAGTGATGAACTGTGTTCACTGGCAATGGTTTTCTGAAGTGTTCCTGAGCCCGAGCTCCAATCATGACACTCACCTGTTTCCAATGAACCTGTTCACCTGTGGAATGTTCCAAACAGGTGTTTTTTGAGTATTCCTCAACTTTTCCAGTCTTTTCTTGCCCCTGTGCCAACTGTCTTTGAATGTGTTGCAGGCATGAAATTCAAAACAAGTGAATATTTGTAAAAAACAATAAAGTTCATCTGTTTGAACATTAAATATCTTGTTTTTGTAGTGTATTCAATTGAATATTTGCAAATCATCGTATTCCATTTTTATTTATGTTTTACACAACATCCCAACTTCAATGGAATTGTAGTTGTATATGAACATAAATGCACTTTAATGCTTTAGCCTATACAATATTCACATTTTCATATAATGAAATTATGCTGGGGAAAAGAATTCTTTGCGATTTATGAGAAATTGTAAGCTGTACAAACTGATAATATGTTAGCAGTGCAACAATAGTATTAATGGTCTAGCTGCTTCACATCTTGTGTAAAGTATGCCAGTTATAATAGAAGGCTTCACCTGATGGGCACTATGTTGGAAAAGAGCAACAGGAAGCGGAAGATCTGAAGGTACCAGCGGCCAGCGAAGTGCTGCAGAGCCACCATGACCAGAGAGACCACCACCAGGGCTCCGAACAGAATCTTGGTCAAGCAGTTTACTTCCAGGTCAAAAAGGCCAATCTATGCAACAAATGGGTATAAAATTCACAAGTCTTACCACTCTACATTACATCACAGCAAAAAATTGGTGCAGTAGTTTCATCTTTAATTTAATAAGCTGAAGTTTAATTTCCCAAATCAATAAAGAAAAAACTGGAAAGGAAAAAGCTTTCATGTTACAGAGTATATTAATAGCCTTAAGCCAGGCTTTTAAGATTATTACTTTTGATGGTGTGTGAGATGATGTCAGTAATATTTTGAACGGATTCTACAACGGATGGCGGCTGATAAAGTGTTCTCCATGTCAGACTATATGATAACAATCCTCTAAAGACGGTCCTGCTAAAAGACAACAATGTCAGCCTGCCCACATCCTCAGTCATGATCTGGGTTTGTCCTGAAAACAGGGTCGGATAAAGACAAATGCGGGTCAAAGTGAGCAGGTACTGAGGCTATTCTTTCTGCACACTAATACAACACATCTTGTTTTACGTTTTGTCATCACCACTACTACTTCTGCAGCTGTGAGCTTTAGATGAGCAGCTGTTACACTTCAAGATTTCAATAATTATCTTCAAAACTGGGTGGAAAATGGTACAGGGTAAACCCGGGTCTATATCCGCTTAAATAGTCCATGTAAGTGAACTGTTACTACACAAGCACATTAATATAAACATAATTTAAACAACTTCTGACCAATCAGATTCAATAATTCTTATGTGATTCTGGTGACATGTGAAATCCAGATGGAGGGTAGGAAGTGAAAAGCAGAATGGACGAGGTGGAGGAATTATCCTGTGGATAACCCAGTAACATACAATCAGAATGTCTGCAGTGCCTCTCAATGTTCATGTTCTGGTTGTTTACATAGGGTGACCACTCTCAAAGATTAGTTAGTACGTAAACATTACGGTTTGATCGATTTGAACAACTGCAACAACCTTGTGATAATGTTTCCTATGTAGAACATCTCTTCCTGCCCTCCATCTGAAACGCGGTGATGTGATGTCATATCATATGCAAGCAGCCTATAGCACTGTGTAAAAATCAGTCATCAGTCATTTTCTGTACCGCTTATTCCCAGTTACGGGGTCACGGGGGAGCCGGTGCCCAGCCGGCAACTCTGAGCG
>JANCOA010000020.1:15483060-15496251 GCA_024363135.1 Leptodoras oyakawai | reverse complement strand
GTAGTGTATTCAATTGAATATGGGTTGAAAAGGATTTGTAAATCATCATATTCTGTTTTTATTTATGTTTTACACAACATCCCAACTTCATTGGAATTGGGGTTGTACAAGCCTGACTAAAAACAGTTGCAGAATAACTCAAGCAAGAACAGAGAGCCATGTCCATTATATCTGTTGATATGAATAATGCAGTCTCACAATCTGAAGATGTAATATAGCAAACCATAAGCAACAGCCTTGACAAAACCTAGTATCACCAAAACAAATGAGGTTACATCTACAAAGCTGAGGGTGTTACAGTAAGAGTATTTTGTATTTATTTATTTTTTTGTACATGGCCATTTCTTCCATTCTCAGCCAAACACTGTGAATTCAACACCAAGTCCCTTAGCCAGGCACAGTGTAACCTTTATCTACTGAACACCTCCCTTCTCAAACAAGCTTCATCTCCAAGCCAACGACGTCTCTGTCTACTTCTATCTAAATAAAACAGACCTCTCAAACATACAGCATTTTCTCCTCAGAATACAATATACAATAGCACCATTTTTAAACCTCTAATTTTACTAGGTAAGTCATTAAGAACAAATTCCTCTTGGCAATGGCCAGGAAGCAGCAGGAACCACTTGAGGAAGAGAGAAATGCAAATAAAGAGGGATAACATAACAATAGGGAAACAAGACACAACCCAAGAAGGAATTAATCCATTAAAAAAAATTGACAAATTGACGAACACAAAATTAACACAATTGTAGTGTAGAGAGGGTGGAGGTGTGAATTAGTTTTTTTAATTTTTTTTATGATAATGTTCTTTCCTTTTTGCATTATGAAGTGCCTTACATTCTTACAAAGAATTTCCATTGCAAATAGAAGAGGGCGGGGTATGACTTTGTAAGGTAAAGTTCTAATATTCCCTTCCCTTCATTTGTGCCCTTCATGTGCGGAGTCCACATAGCTTTTTTTTTTTAAGTGTGTAAATATTGCAAACAGACTGAGCTTTGGCACGAGGGTATATCTATTCAATGTAAAGAGTAACCTGGGAAGTCATTTGTGTTGTTTGTAAGGTACAAATTATTAGTCTTATTAGCACACACACACACACACACACACACACACACACAACATATTAAAATCAGCATCAGACATTAGGTTACTGTTTAGAAAGGAGTCCTTTCCGACAAGAATCAGACAAAATGACATGACTGTGCAATTCAGTGTCTGTTCATGTTACTGTAAAATGCAAGCAGCATTTCTTTTTTTCTCACCATGCGGCATCAGACCCATATTTGACACCACATATTTGACACATATGTGACACCATCATTTACCTTATCTGGCTGAGGGAACTAAACGATGGTCATGTCACTGTAATAACGGTGCGCCTCGTCTAAAAGAAGGTGCCAGATGAAAAGATATTTGTATAGGGTGGCACAGCAGGCACAGCTGGCATCTCACAGCTCCCGCGGCCCTGCATTATGGTTTGTGTGGCGAGGCTGTGTATGTTCTGCTCATGGCTGTCTCACCAGGTTCTCTGGTCTCCTCCTACCTAGAGGGAAATATTTCTGCTAAACTGGGGACATGATGCACTGTGATGGACTGGCGTCCCATTCAGGGTGTGTCCCCAGATAGATATAGCTATATACACGCCCATGGTTAGTGTACAATGCCATAATAATTAAGATAATAGATTTAGGCTGTATAGAGCTGGGATTTAGAATGAAGCTCTTAGCGCCGAAACTGCGACTGCTGAAACAAAAGAACGCCAAACATATTGAATATTGATTACTATTATTATTATTATTATTATTATTTTTGGAGCCACTGACAGGTACAGCTTCATACACACAGCCAGGCCCACTCAGTTTACCGACATGCAGCGTTGATTACATTTGCTTACTTTGAAAATGAAAAGCCTGACAACGTTTTTAATATCTTGTCTGGAAAACAACATGCACCTGCAGGTAGCGATAAGACCCGGAACAAGGACGTGTAGTGCCTGCGATAGCTGGGTGAATTTTCGAGCTATAATAAGATCCTAGCTGACAGAATGAAAGAATTTAAGCGTCTCGTATCGCGAATAAAAAAAGATGAAATTAGAAACAATAATAGATATCCAGACGCTGTTCCCCTTCGCCCGGTGAACGATAGCTGCCAAGCTAGCAGGCTAACCCAGTACAAGCAGCACAGAGAAAATCCCCCCTTTAAAAACAACTGACGCTACAGTTGAACGCTCCTCTTACCCGATTTTGTGTTTGTTGTCATGGCGTTTTTTGTGCCGCACCGGCTGCAAAGGGATATTGTCGATCATTCCGGCCATTGCGGCGGGTTCCGGCCGGGAGCTCGGCCCAGGCGTGTCTGTGAGCAGGGCGGAAGCTAACAGCAGCTGGAGCTGTCACGGCTTCGGCTCGGATCTTCAACAAAGCTTTGACACATGAGCGCGAACGGGCTGCGATTATCGCCCGCACAGCCACGATTATAAAAACTCCCAAGCCCTTTCCGGACATCCATATATACAGATTGCAGATGATGAATATTAACCTAGTGTTTGGTTCTGATCACAGTAAGCTGAAGAGAACTGTGCGTCTTTGCAAAGCCCATGGTAGAGATCACCCTTCTCACTTCCACACACTCCCAGCTAAACCCTTTCCTCACATCAGCATTTCTCATTCAAATAAAAATGCATTTTCACACATAAAGCCAAGTCACAGAGCCTGGGCCTGAAAGATCCCGATTTTTATTTTTCAAAATATCAGAGAACGGAAGAAAAAAAAGGAAACATTTACAAAAAGGGCTGCACTGTAAACAAACCTAAAACAGACTCAGCATTTGAAGAATACAAGACCCCCTCTGACCAAGATCTGACAAAATCTTCCCCCTTTTCAATCACAAAAAGGCACAACTTGGCAATGCATACAAAAGAAAAATGTACAGGAGTCTTTTCTGAGGGTACCTTGTTCCAGTCTGAGCAAGAGTTGTGCAAAGTGTCCAGTGATACATTCATTCATTACTAGAAGGAAAAATAATAATAATCAGCAGGTTCTGGAAAGACTGTAACCACTAACATCTACTCAGAGTACTTGACAGGGGAGAAAAATATATATATACACGCAATTGTTCAAGTCAGTACAGCAAGAGTAAGAAAGCCATCTAATTGAGGTAGATGTTTGACCCAAATTGATGTTTCAGATCCACATTATAGCACACGAAGCTCTGCGAAAAACTGGAGGGTCTTTCAAAGCAAAAAACAATTATTAAATTGTTTGCTGGTTCCCTTTGATAAACCACAAGTAGTACATTATTACCAGACATCTACAACAATGCAGCTTAACATGGATAAAATTAAGATAAACAGGAAACACTGTGCAGGAAAAAGTTACACAAGACAAAACTAAAAGTAACAGCAAACAAACAGCTCCCTGGTCAACAGATGGTCCAGTTAAAATCTAAATCTTGGCCACGTGTAGAGAAATAAAGTGCAGGGATTTCAGCGTTGTACTTGCCCTTACAAAGGAAAACCTTATAGAGTTTTCAAATAAAGGTTGTTCAACCCCACTGATGGGAATAAAGGCCCAAATGCCACGTTAAATGCTTGTTGTGGATTTCTCAAACATTACTCTAAAGCTACATGTAAAAATATAGTACACTTTGGTCATTAACAAAAGATCTGTAAAGAACCTTCATTATAATCTTGTGGTGCTTTTTTCAAACATGCACCACATAGAGGCACTTAAATTACATTTTTGGTAGAGCAGAAAGAAACTACACTGCAATTCAATAGAATAAGTTAATATGAAATCGAGTTTCCAGTCACTTCAACAGGCAAGACTGAAATTTTACAGGAACTTCAGCAAACTGTTCTACAACTATTCTACACTGCCCAATAATAGCTGTCAAATGTGCCCCAGACATTTCAGCACCGAGCACAACTTCACCAGAACAGGAACATGGGACTATAAGAATGCGACTTAAAAAGAACAGCAAGATTGTAGCCTACACCAGGTTAGTGGGAGATCTGGTAAAACTGTAGCTTACAGAAATTCTCACAAGTAGGACCGTTCTGGAAGAAAGACTTTCAAGTAAAACTTACATTCAACTTCTAGAAACATTACTGACAAATACCCGCATATATTAGAGAAAAAGAAGAGTAATAACTACAGTAGTTACATCAAGTTTTAAAGTTTCAGATAAAGTCCACAAATCAGTGTTGCTCGTAGGACATTTTAATGACTTTGCAAAGCAAAAATAATAATAAAAGCAACACGATAGAACCGGTTTTGATTGCGCCTACAGAAAAGTTGGTAGAGAAGTAAAGTCATTCAAATCACTGAGGAAAGCTCAGTGGAAAGTGTGGTCTTAATTCACTTTGCCCTCCTCCATAAAATGTGGAAACTGTGACTTTACTACGCTCTCTGAGCCATTCTTTTCCATTTCAGCAACTGTACCCGGAATGCCCGAATGAGAGTCCATCTTCAGCAATCCTCCCGTGGAGCCAACCAAAGGGCCTCCAACGAGGTTTCCAGGGAGTGGGATTCCTCCATTTTGGATGACTGAAATTTCATTGGCCTTCATGGCCAGCCCATTTGAGAAAGCAGTGGCATACTGATTCCATACCGATGGATCAAAATTCATCGGTGAGTGGATCATATCTTTTGGGGGCTGCAACATGTCGGGGATCATCTTGGACTCAGCACCCATGGCCATCAATGCCATAGGGTTATCCAAAGACAAACGCTGACCACGCCTCGTAGAATTATTCCACATGTGTGTTCCAACATGGACCTGCAATAAATCGGTTTAAATGGTGGAAGTTAGCAAAACAAGCCACTAGTAAAGTGCTTATGGGTTCTTAATCACATAATTGAACATATATGCCCATAAATAACCATATGACTATTACAAGTTACCTTGAGGTTTCCTTTTGTTGTAAAAGCTCTACCACAGATGGTACAAGCAAAGGGCTTCTCTCCAGTGTGTGTACGTTCATGGATCTGCAACGCACTGGCTGAGGAGAAGTTCTTGCTACATACATTACACAGATGTTGCTTGGCAGAGCGGCGAGGGGCACTGGAGCTGGGTGGTGGAGTGCCTGTTGTCTGGGATGGCTGTGAACCATGCTGATTGGCACCAACTGGATTCTCAGAAAGAATTGGCATTTCCAACTTAACCAAGCTTGGAGGCACCCTCATGAATGGCATATGACCAGCAGCTGCAAAGCATAAAGACATTTACCACATTCATTCCTTAGAGTCAGTGCATTTTAATAGAATTTGAAACTAACAAAAGTAACTGAACACCAACTTACAATATTCTCCATTGGAAAATGACAGACCAGGCTCTTCTTTGATGGCCTTTGTACTGAAACTGGAAGTCAAATCCAGGGCTCCATTTGATTCACTGAAATCTTGAGTCCCGTCAGACTCCGCCCTGGCAGTTCCTCCAGTCGAATCATCTGGGTTTAGAGATTCTGGAGATTTTGCGTGTCCATTCTCCAACTCCAACTGTCCATCCACTGGAGAGGAGGAAGAGTGAAAAGAAGCAGAATCTGATGCAACCGGGCTATGTCCATTCTTGTACTCCAGCTCTCCAGCTGTGGACGGTGAGTCTTTTGGCCCGCCATCACTCTCGGATGCAGTGCTGCTCTGTCGCTGCAAGTTCAGAGCAGATGTGAGGCTTTTCATATGGTTTTCTAGGGCAGTAATGCCAGTGAACATGGCAGCTGAGCCATTAAATGGCTGATCTGCTTTGGCAGCATGTATACGAGTAGGTTCAGAGCCGTTTGGATTCTCTTGATTGTCGAAATCCACATCTTGTTCTTCCATGCTCTCCTCAAGCCCACTGGGATCAATGTTCTTCTCTGTCAAACTGGAATCCATTATTTCAGGGCTCTCATACTGGTTCTCAGGCAATGGGGTGTTGGGAATTTGGCCACCCATATGCATCCGAATATGCTGCTGTAGCACAACAGCATTGGTAAACTTTTTTTGGCAAATTGGACAGGAGTGTTGCATTTTAAGGGGAGTGTTTGCCCTGTGGACACCATAGTGGGCCTTAAGGTTGCCCTTAGTAGAAAAGGCCCTGCCACATATCTTGCACTTGTAGGGTCGCTCACCTGTGTGGGTACGGTAATGCATCTTAAGGGAACTTTGACAGCTCAGGACTCTGTGACAGATCAAGCACTCATTGGGGTCATTGGTCCTCTTCTCCAGGCCATCCACCATTTGCTGAAGCTTGGCTGTGCCTGACCCATTCTCTCCCAGAACACCATTACTGCTCATTTGATGCAAGCTACCTAGTGCTTCTGAGGAATCTTTGCTCTGGTCCAGTCCTACCTCATTATTGAACATGCCTGATGAAATGGATGCACCATCACTGCCAGATGAGGATGGTCTTTGTGTGTAAAGGTCCCCAGTCACTGGAACATCAAAAGAAGGATTGAATCCATGGAGCACTGATGAGTGTATACCTGTAGATGGAGGCCCAAGCACTGGTTTGTTGTCTCCAATATTGGATTCATCAATGGGCACAGACATACCATAGGGAATGCCATTGTTTGTAGGAATGTTGTCTAGGTGCTCTGGTACAGGATGTGGATTCATTTTAATGTGTGGGTATTTGTCTTTGTGCCTCTGGAAATGTACTTTAAGGTTTCCTTTTGTTGTGAAACGGTTTCCACAAATGTTGCATTTAAATGGTCTTTCCCCAGTGTGTGAGCGTAAATGAATCTGCAAGGCACTGTCATTCCCAAAGGTCTTTCCACAGAACTTGCATTTATGCTTGTACATCTGCTCACCACCTCCATTCTTCAACTCTGCAATGCCAAGTATCTTGTTTTTGCCCTTTTTAGAGGGATCGAGGTTTGCTGAAAGGTTAGTAAATGGGCTCTGGAATGCCATAACTGCTGGCGATTGTGGAAGTAAGACAGGAAGTCTGTTCGCTAGATCAGGGAGTCCTTTGACTGTATCGCTCTTCAACGGTATGGTAGCAACACTTCCAGCAAGCGATGTGGGAATGCTATTGGACTGGGGCAACTTGCCTTGTTTGAGAGCTTCCAAAGATAAACTTTGTGTGCCTGTACGTTTTCCAATTAGAGCAGCAGCAGCTGAAAGTTGCTGGGAAAGATGTGCACCGAGTGCCTTCAGTGGATCCACCGTGGCTCCCATTGCAGACTGGAGGCTCTGAGGTGTCATCATGGCCACTTGGATCCGTATCTGTTCAGTCAGTTGGATCTGCTGCAGTTGCTGTTGCTGAAGACTAACCAGCTGCTCAAGGATCATCGGTATTGCATGGAGGGCATCTTGAGACGTTGGTGATGGAGACTTCTTAGTAGATGAACTAGATGAATGCTGTGTTACAGCTACTCTGGTGGCAGGCATGGCTTCAAGAGTAACATTAGAGTCTTGCAATTTGGAAGTTGATGTGTAGCCAATGTCGAGGCTGTTACACATATCCTCCTGGGATTGTTTCGAGTCACTGTCTCCATTGAAATTTAACACATCCTCAGGAGCATCAGTGGACTCCACGTTGTGCCTCGAATGAGAATTACTGCTAGATCGCCCATCACTGTGATCGCTTTGGAATTCAGGAGAGCGTTGTGAGAACTCGAGCGGTATCTCGCCCCCCTCCCCATCCTTCATGATGACGACCTGTTGACTCTTGGTGCAGTTTCTCTCATGTTCAAGAAACTCCAGTTCATCAAAGAACTCGGCACAGCATTTTTCACAGACTCTTGTTTCCTCCATTCGACACCTTTTGATTTCATTCCCATCCTCTGTATGGACATCTTGTAGAACCCCTGCAGTAATTAAAAAATAATAAAGAGAGAGAGAGACAGTTGAATGGCAGCCATGTGTGCGAAATACTAGTAGTGCATGTACCACAAATCAGTCGTTTCTTGTCCACCGTTTTCCAGGACAGACTTATTGGGGGCATCGTTTACCAGACACTTTAACTAATACTTCAGCAGATAACTTCACTTACCCTTTAGGTAGTATACCAATATCTTAATTCATGTTATGTGTGTAAAGTACTCTATGAAGCATGATCAGTGTAAAGCACCATATTGAGCAATACCACAACACCAAACTTTTTGCTTTGTGTTTTTAACAAAGCTTAAGACATAAAATTTGGTTCGGATTTTACTCTTTGAGCCAATTTTCCTTAACTAAAGTCAGATTAAACGCTCCGTCTAGCCACTTCGGCTTTACCTGCTAAATGGGCCCATTGTCCAAATGTTGCCATTTTGCATGAAGGGGGAAAAAAAGTCTATTAACATTCCAGCAACAAGACTGAGAAAGCCTCATTAATTGCTCACCAGGCATCCTGTTTTTTTATTGTTCATAAAACAGTCAGAGATCCCACACAAGTTGCGATTCGTGTTACACAGGGGAGTCAGAAAGAAGAGGGCGAAACTCATCGCCATGTTTTAGCCAAACAAACTTGGAAACTTGTGAGGGGTGTAACAGGCTAGATAATTGATCAGGTTTGGGACACTACATTCTGCAAACAATACACAAGGTAACAATTCATGCGTTAGGAAACATATGCGTCTGTCACAGCTAAATATTTTGCGGAAAGAAAAAGATTAATTAAACGAAATCCATTCAGAAAGCGAGTTGAATGGCTAAATCCTTCAGCAGGTAAACAAACTAGTTAAAAAAAAAAAACCAAACCGCCGCCAGGGGGCGCAGTGACCACAACCGGCTATATGAAAACTACCGCACAAGAACACGAGGTCATATTTATTCAAATGACACAATAATAAAAAAGTCTCATAAGGATTTTTGTGGTGATCGAATACGAATGAGTCAAATGCAAGGTAGGCCTTGATATTCAGGGTTTTGTTGCAAGTTATTCTAATTAAGATCTGATCAAAAAGCGTAATAATGGGGTGAGCCTGGCCAGAGATCAGGCAGGGGTGGTTTTACAGTTTACACATGTGAACAGCCACTGACCCCCCACCTCCACAAACACCCCATTCCCATCCCCCAGACTGCATGAAACTTAAAGACACTCATGCATTTCAACTGAGGTGGGGGTTTATTGCTTTTGTGGCCACTTTATTCCGGTAACCAATTTTCCTGCAGAAACCTGTTGATCGCCTTTGTTTTCACCGTCGCTCGTGTAGCCTTAACTGTTCAGAAAGCCGTCTAAAGCACCGGACCACTTTCTGTAAGGGAGTGCAAGATCAGCTCCAGGAGAGTTTAGTGAACTAGAGCTTTAGTGAACGAGCATCAGTGCACAAGCCTCGGTGAAAAGTTAGGAGATAATCAGAAGTGCTAATGGGGGGAAATTAAATAAAACCACTATTATATTATAAATAACCATTAAATATAATGGAGCTTACTAATAACGGGTTACAAACTGCAACCTGCATATTACTGCCAGGAAAAGACTATATATATATATATATAGATCAAAACATAACTCTAAAAGATAAACATTAAGAACACAACACACTGCAACACTATGAGTTACTAGAAGGATTACCATACATTATACATGCTTTTATTTTTTAATCAAACAATTAATTATTTGGGATTATTACCACTAACTTAATCATGAACCTAAACACTACTAAGATTTGTTAGCGGTCAAAGACACAACACTGAACAGGTTAAAAGTTCGGGTTTAAATAATAATAATAATAATAACTTTCATAATAAACATGCTGTCTCCTGAATGTCTTCTCCAGCTCTTACCATGCTCTGTCGAGCCGGGTTCCTCCGAGTTGATGTGCTGCGGTTTGGACTGCTTGCGTCGCGACATGGCAGGCTACACCACCATCTGGGACAAATACTAGTAACACGCTTTATTCCTTCGCCTGAGTAAATTCTCCAGGTCGGGAAATTAGCCCTTCAAGTAGAAATGCGCATGTCAAAGTAATTATTGTTATCAATAATGCATTGCGATTTATCATGGTGCCCTGACAGCTGATTGGCTCCAGTCCAAGTGCTTGCACTTTATTCAAATAGGCTTCATTGATGAGGAAAGCAGAACGCGATAAGGAGGCGGGAGTAGAACTCGAGAAGAGCCAATCAGAGCGCGGGGGCGTGTCCAGAGTGCGGGGAGGGAAAAGTGGTGCAGGCGTGGATCAGAAATCAGATCAGTGTTACTTCATAATTATGAAGCAGTGTTGTTTCTATATATATATATATATATTTATATATATATATATATTTATCCAGCACAGCACACTCAGCTTCAGGTTATACACTACAATGATCCAGTAGGGTACAAGAAAGATCCACCTAAATTAATTAAAATGAATATTGAAATTCATGTAAGATATATTGAATTATAGAAATGAACTATATTATCAGTTATGGATATTCTACCACTTACACACCTAAACATCTTGGTTTTGTGGAATAATCAACAGTTGTGCAGGTTGAAATTTGTAATTTGTAGTGTATTATGAATTTCTCTCTCTCTTTCTAGAAAGTTGTAGATTCAGATCCCTTCAGATTTAGACTACACGTGTATTTTCTCGTACAAAACAAATCTGATCTGAATAGACACAGAAAGGTGCTTTTACACAATTAAGTCAAGCAAACAGTGACTGGCACCAAGTCTGGACATACAAAAGTCCAGAGGAGAAAAAAATGTAAATACAATTTTTTTTAAATAATGATCATAAACAAAAGCACCTGTGTAAAAGTCTCGGGTTAAAGTCAAATCTTTTAGTGCGTCACGATCCTTTGATTTAAATATGAAAATCAAAGTTGAAGCTGTAGTCATCACTACAGACCTGTAAGGTGATCCTGGACCAAGGTGTTTTCATGTCTAATATTGCATTTAAACGAAAAGCACAACCTAAAGATAAGATGAAGACATGTAAAAGTCTATCCTTTCTCATTAACTTAAAGAGAGTTTAACATGGTTCAAATAATCTAAACAAGTGGTGCATTGATCATCATAGTATCCTTATCACATGTCCCAACAAGATCAAATATGGAGGTTGATGTTTAGTTCATAGTACTCTATATCAAACACAAAGGCAACAATGGACTTTGGCCAAAGTCTTTAAGACTGGATTTTTATATTTATTTTTTTTTGGTTTGCTTGTTTTTTTTTCTGGAAACAAGAGTAAAAGCACATCTCTCTGTTAGCTCTATTCCATTATATTCAGATCTGTATCAGTTGTAGCTTGTGAATAATATTCAGCATGGCACAGCAAATGGCTCTCAATCTATCACTGGTCTGTCTGTTTCAAAATAGACAGGGATTTTAATCCTTGAACCCCCGCTCACGTTTGCATAACGCAAGTGCTCAGGGAGTGAGAAGGAATTTACTGCCTTCCTCAATAGATGGCCCAGCCATTACCAATACATCTCTCTCTGTCAATTGTTTATGTCTTACACTATCACAAAGTAGATTGATGGCCCTAAAGCCTACTGAGATAGGAAGTAAGAATGAGTCATTTCACCAGACATTTAAGTCTGCATCTGGTAAAAAAGATGCAAAAATAAATCTGTTATGAGGATTTGATACAGATCCATGCATTGCCGATATATTACAATTTACTACAATATATTACAATTATTAAAAATAATACAATTAATATGTGCTTCTGTGAATGGGAAGTTAATAAAAATATCTTTTTAAATCACCCACTAACACTTAAAAAAATGTAAACCATAACCTAGAGTTTTGTCTATGCATGTGTATGAGCGACCTCTGGCTTTCAATATTAAAGATTAACAATAACTATTTGAACTTTTGAACTCCTGATATATTGACCGTATTCATTAATAATACATAGCTTGTCTATTTAAAATTGAATGATGGATAAACTGGGCTGTTAAGATGGATGTTATTGCAATTATTATAAACTCCATTGGATCTACATATTACTATAAATTACTTCTTATAACTTTCCTAAAAATCCCTCAATATTTCCATATATATTATCAAAATAACTGATATAAAAGGTGAACAGGCATGTAAAATCCTGCACCTTAGTCCACTCTGGCTGTTTCTTCAGATATTACACTGAGATAAAGAAGAGTCATCAAAATGCCATGGCACAGAAGGACATAACTTATAAAACACGTAAAAACAAACGTCCATCATGTCGAGACTGAATGTGGGAAAGCGAAGGAGCACAGTCTAGACAGTTTATGGGCTTCAATTACAACCCGTGCCCTGATTGTGCTCAAGCTAAACAATTCTCACAGTTGGAGTAATAAAACCGAAGTGGTGGGCGAAAAAAAAAGGATTCATCTCTTCAGTCTTCTTCTTTCAGAATGGACAGATTGCTTTCTTTCACATTTTGCCAGAGAGGAGTGGTTTTAAACCTAGAAGATCTCATTAGCTCTGTACTTTCTCATAAGCTCAAGAACACATTTAGAAAGCAACATTAAAAAACTAACAAAAAAGCCTTTTTAGAGTGTATCGGTTTAGTTTCATATACAGATATATTTCATATCCTTGGAAAATGTTAGGATATTTGTTTGTGTGTTAGCTGTTGGTTCACCACTACATAACTTTTGCACTGAGCCAGGTTAGATGTCTTCACAAAGTCACTCACTTCAAGGGAACCAACTGGCTGTGAGGTTAGAGCATTCACCAAGACCGCATTTGTATAAGCCAGTGCTTAAAATATGAATGGCTGAATTAAAATTATTATTAATAATAAAAAAAAGCCTTGTGAAACAGATTTATTCTGATGAGCAATATACCATATAAATAAAACCATAAATTCTTATAATATCCATTCATATTGGACTGTATTTGATATGGTTCATTTCATATGGGTAATTTACTTTAATGTAAGTGCTTAAATAAACATGCTTTACCCTCATTTCAGAAACAAATCCTGGGTTTTAGACATGTCTAATTGAACCACGAAAGGCATTTTTTTCTCAGATGGTGTTTGCCTTTTTTTCCTTCTTTACCAGGGTCCTAAAAGGTTATGACTAATAGCAACTGGACAATAACAGTGCGACACTTGGAGTGCACTTGTAAATTGAACATGTGTTCCTGGAGTTGGTGTAAAACATGAAAGGCAAAGAGCAATCCAATGGCCTCTGAGATTTTTAACATCAACATGTCAGTCTGGATTCTTTTAGCGTTCTGGCATGGTTTCCACTTTCTCACATTGTATTCAACAATGAGTAATGTCACTTTACACTTCTACTTTGCTACCACACACATACACACACACACACACACACACACACACACACACAC
>JANCOA010000020.1:15458606-15471153 GCA_024363135.1 Leptodoras oyakawai | reverse complement strand
CACGTTCCAAAACAGTTGGGACAGGGGCGTGTTTACCACTGTGTTACATCACCTTTCCTTTTAACAACACTCAATAACTGTTTTGGAGCTGAGGACACTAACTGTTGAAGCTTTGTAGGAGGAATTCTTTCCCATTCTTGCTTGATGTACAACTTCAATTGCTCGATATTCCGGGGTCTCTGTTGTCGTATTTTGCGCCACACATTTTCAATGGGAGATAGGTCAGTACTGTCATTGTCTTGCTGAAATAAGCAGGGATGTCCCTGAAAAATATTATAGAATGATGTCGGTTTTTAATGCAGTGCCACCTGAGGGATCGAAGGTCACGGGCATTCAATGTTGGTTTTCGGCCTTGTCGCTTACTTGCAGAGATTTCTCCAGATTCTCTGAATCTTTTGGTGATATTATGGACTGGAGATCCCTACATTCCTTGCAATTGCACATTGGGAAATGTTGTTCTTAAATTGTTGGACTATTTGCCCATGCAGTTCTTCACAAAGTGGTGAACTTTGCCCCATCCTTGCTTGTAAACGACTGATATCTCCTTTGCTAAAGGGATGCTCCCTTTATACCCAATCATGACACTCACCTGTTTCCAATTAACCTGTTCATCAAAGGAATGTTTCAAACAGGTGTTTTTTGAGCATTCCACAACTTTCCCAGTCTTTTGTTGCCCCTGTCCCAACTGTTTTGGAATGTGTTACAGGGATCAAATTCTAAATAAATGAATATTTGCAAAAAAAACCCCAAAAAAACGTTTATCCGTTTGTACATTGAATATCTTGTCTTTGTAGTGTATTGAGCTGAATATGGGTTGAAAAGGATTTGCAAATCATCATATTCTGTTTTTACTTATGTTTTATGTTTTATACTATATGTTGTACATGTCCCAACATCATTGAAATCGGGGTTGTAGTTGTACATAGTAGCTTGGTAAATTATCCACTAAAATGTCCTTCCCAGATTTTCTCAAGGTAGTATTAATGCATGGAATGTAAAAAATTAATGCTTAATATCATACTTCTAGTTATAGCAGACATGCCAAGAGACACTGGATTAATGATCACTATAGATGAATGCACAGAGAATAATAGCTAATCATGCAAATCATGTAGACTCAAGGATAAAACACCCTTTAGAAAAGTTAATTAAGCGGGTGATGCCAGGTGAACACAGCTGAGCATTATGACAGATACATAAGGAATGAAACACAACAGGTGTGCTTCCAATGAGGAAGATAATTATTTGTGAATTATTTGTTACTCTAGAAACAAAAAAAGAGTATTAGAACAAGTGCAGTAATATAAATCTTACAGGTGGCATGACTGTCAGAACCATACGGTTATAGAATAGTACGTCGATTTGAGAATTCAGCAACACTTACATATAAACTTTAATACATTGGAGGAGGCCCCATTCAGTGATGCTGACAATCATAAATGACCAAAGAGAGAGACTGTGTCATAACTAAATGGTTCTTTCTCCCTTCTGCCAGGTCACAGTAGACCTTCCCTAAGGCCTCTTCATCAGTCCAGTTCCTGTTCCTGTGGAAATCCTGAATGAGTTTTTCATTTGGGCTTATGAGCTCTTGTGCTGTCAGCTTAGGAAAATATAAAGCACATGCTCTGAGTTACAGGCCCATTATAAGAAGTGTGAGATACGAGACTAAAGCAAGCTTCGTCCATATGTTGCTAAGTATAATAAGTGTTAACCCCAACACTTATTACTGTACTGTTAAAGAAGAGAGCCATGAAAAAACTCCATGGATCAGTAGAATGCTACAGAGGTGACAGTGAATGATACGTACCCAAGGGTGTCATGTTTGAGAGAATAAATATGCTGAAGCAATCAGAGTGGGATGTGATCTATTTAACACCACTGATGTACATAGCTGAGTAGAATCTCATAGACCCTTACACACCACAGACACTAACTGGGAGCACCATTTAAAGATTGAATAGGATTGGCTGGAGTTTACTAGATTACTAGTGAAATTGTATATATACATTAGGACCTATTGATTTTAGGTAGAACTTTTGTTATTGTTGAGTTCTGCATTAAAGAGTCTTGCCAGCTGATTACTGTACAGTACGATGCAGAAGACTTCATCCAAAGACTCACTGTAAAGCAAAACGCCTTCAAAAATAATGTTGTTTCTACTTAAAAGAAACATTATAAAGTGCAGTAAACAGTAATAAACTAAAGGAAGTCAGTATTCTGTGTGTCTTTTTCTTAAACAGGGCTCCCAGCTACAATGTGTGCAGTTTTATAAGGAAATTATTTAGTTCAGCCAGTTTTACTGAGCATCTTGGAGAATCTGCCACAGCTCTCATGGAGACTTTGACTGTCACACTTTTGTTGCATGCAAAACACAGCAGCTTTCATTCTGTTTTTGTCTGAAAAGCGCTCTGTTGTGTAATGTGTTGCTTTCTTTACTGACATACAAACATTTCTGTTTAACATTTGATTTTTTTCTTGAAAAAGTAACATTTGGAAATATAAAATCTATTTGTACGGACTCAATAATGCAGAACCTAAAAAATATGAAGAAAAAAAAACCAAAACAAACATCAGTAACAAAGCAGTAGGGTGCCTAAGACCTTTGCACAGTACTGTATCTATCTATCTATCTATCTATCTATCTATCTATCTATCTATCTATCTATCTATCTATCTATCTATTTAGAAGATTTGTCAAATTTTTCATGGGTGCAACCCACATTCTCATCTCTACTGCTCATCCCTCAAATGCATGCTCCTTACTAGTGTGGCACCATTTAAAAGGGAAATGAACAGGCTTTCCAACGGTATAAGATTTATTACCAAGAAACATGTTACTACAAAGAAATAATCTACCAAACACAAATTTCCTTACTTTTTGTGCTATGATTATTTATATATGTATACACACACATAAACATACACATACACAAATCATTTTCTGCAACTAAGTCTTGCATGGGTAATTAAATAAAAATAATGGGAATTCCATGTGTCTGTTCCATGTGGCTCTAGTTTCTCATAATCAGCATGACTCGAGAAAAAAAGAAAACAAACAAACACTTTTCTCACAGAACTTTGCCTCCGGGGGTTGGTCAGGGTGGAGGCATCATTAGAACAAGTTGTTATTAATCTTTCCTAATTGTAGGTTTCTGTTTCCCCCTAAATAAGAGCAATGGCATTTTTATCAAAACGTCTGAGGTTATAGTTTGTCAAATGTCATGCCACGACAGTAACAATCCCCCCAAAAAGTACTCAGACACATGAAAGGGTATTGCGTCTGAAGTTAGATCAAAATCCCCCTTCAAATTGGTGCAAATGGCGAGAAATGCTCCGATATCTCCACACCAGATATGATCTTAGGGCCACTATCTATAGAACTGGCATTATCAGAATGTAGCCATACTTTGGAGTCTTTGGGGGCTAATGCTTGTGACCCAGCATGCATTCCTCATCTTGCATAGTGATGGAATCCTCTTTTGGGAAGGAATGCTTCGTGGAGGAATAATTGCTCTCAGTTCTCTATGGGTACTTAGTTAAAAGAGTTTCAGATGGTTTGTGATCTCTCTACACCACCCCTCCTCCTATGAAGAAGGGCAGGGGGGTGACAGGGGGAAGGGTGTGTTTGACTTGGGTGGTAATACTGGGAGGGGGAGTTGGTGCACCAACACACACACAAACACAAAAAAATCCCCCAAAATGTTTGCACTTCTTTTTTTTCATGATCTGTTAATGGAAGTTAATATCAAGTGCTTTTGAAGGCACTGTCCTCTATAATAAAAGTCTCTATCAGATATAAAAGCATGTTTTTTTTTGTCATGGGTTGGAATTTCTATGGCTAGCAGAGTAGGGGTCAAACTTCAGATTTTAATGATGTGCTCTTGTTCCAAGAGGTCAGTGTTATGGAGAAAATATGCAGACGTGGTCATTGGCTCTGGATAGCATTTCAGAGAGGCCACATTTCAGATCACATGCTCCTTCATTTCTCAGATGTATCTCTGTTTAATCTGTAATATAAAGTACCGTATTTATATATGAGAATCTGAGTAATTGAGTCTAATACTAATGATTAGTTGATTATGTGACTTACTCGCTCTACTCCCTTCATCATGGATCAACATGTTATTAAATGTATCATCTAAAGCTGATTTTGCTCTTTTCCAGTGGTTAATCGTACTGAGTAAAAGATTAGCAGGAGTTTCTCATTAGTCGACACAAATGACGTAACCAATCCTTTACGAAGGTTATTCAAAATATTACAAAACATTCACTAACTTGAATGTAGCTCTGAGGGTTTATTTTTGGCCCTTGTGGCTTTGATAAGGCTGTGTGGCAGTTTTCTTTAGACGCTTGCCCTCTGGTCAGTTCCCTTACTGGCACATGCAGTGGTTTGGGGGAGACCCTTCCTTTATGTGTTAAAAAAACAATGAACTACAAAGCTTACACACAACACATGCCATCTGTTGCAAAAGTATATTCTTGACTAGCCAGTGCGATGAGTGAGAATCCACAGATTATGAATAACCAGTTTATGAAGTTAGAGTATTGCATTTATTACAGTACCCTAGTATGAAATATAATCAATCAAATCAAACAAAAAAATGACATTTATCACAGATTTATCACATATTAGATGTAATAGATACTTATCCAGACACTTCATGAATGTTTAACCAAGATGTCCTGAAACTCTGGACATTATTATTAAACATTAACTATTGCTTCCTAAATTATTAATATTGTTGATTTAGGAAGGCAGGAACTGGTTTTTGTGTTTGTGTACTGAAACCATGAAAACGCACTTAAACATTAAAATATAACCAATTATCATATGACTTATAATATAAATTATAAATTAAAGATCTAGTTGGTTAAGATTCACCTACATTTGTTTTCTTCAATGGGAAACAAACCCTATTTGATATTGTAGAAATAATCTTTCTCTAAGCATATAGATGTACGTATGTAAAGTGTGTACTATCATCTGGCCAACAAAGTTATTTCTGTGTTTCATTCAATAAATTACACAAATGCTTTTTTTATTATTATAAAAAGGTCATGACCTGGCTTCTTTGTATACGCCTATAGCTCCCTACCTTTGCATTGTGTAGTGTTACATGCCTATGAATCTGATGGCCACTCGGGGGATATGTAAAACAATTCCAAGACAATGGAGAAGATTCTCATCCTCATCCTCCCCCCAGCTAAACTGTGCCACTGTCTTGTTGCCAGAGGGTCGCAGTTGCTCAGGATTAGACCCCCACCTTCCTCTAACCATTGCACAGCCTCTTTCTGCACACTCTATTATGGACAGCTGGTGTGGATGATGGATAGTGTATAGTGTGACATATGGTTGATTCAGATATTAAAAACTGTATTCAGCATAATTGAATTAGCAGAAACTTTGTAGCTCATTATTTCATTTTTTTAAATGTGTGCTTTTGGGTATGTACTGGAGTTACAGTGTTTTTATTCCTGTATATTGCACTCACAAAATATCTATTTTCATTAAAATATTCATTAAATCCAATTCAACAATATTTATAAGCCTAATTGGCTATGTTACACAGGATAGTCCACTTTCAGAACCCCGGCTCTGTACTGCATCATAGCTCAAAACTTTCCAGTCGTTGTAAAATTGTAAAACCTGGGAGACAGAACACAACAGTAAAAATCAGTTCTTTCACTTAGACGCTTCTTGTTGCAGCAGTGGAAAGCCCGCTCTTCTTCTGACTGTCAGTTCAGCAGTAATCAGAATAATTCAGAATGAGTACCTGCTCCTGTGTGAACTTTAGCACAAAATGTGTCACTACAAAGAGAACGAGATGGAAGTAAGAAGCACTTCCCTTCACAAACTGTGCAATTAACACCTTGTTAAATGTGCATAAGATCGTACATATGGGAGGAATTATTCCTCATAAACTGAAAGAGAGTACAAGTCTGCTGCTAAGTCATGAACTTTTTTTTCTTTTCGGGAAGTATCTTTTTTTTTTTTCAGCTAAATGACCTCCCCTCTATTTAGTTTAGTCTCTAGCGAGACAATAATTATATAAAGTCCATAACAACTAGCACATTCTTTTCTTCAGTAAGAACACGTAAAAAGGATGACAGAAAAAAACTCTTTCAGCTTCCTCCTACTGTTTTCTTCTTAAACAGTGGCCTATGAAGCCTAGAGGTTTCACATCCTGAGGCACAGCAACTCAGGCATTAAATTGATGTTGCCTCTTCAAACGTGGGCCATTTGACTGCATGTTTGAGTCACTTTATAGCACTCATTTGGGCAGTCTAAATATGGGAGGGTCTGCATTTTTTTGTGCCATTAGTGTGAACCTGAGGGGGCTTGCTCTCTCCCGGAATAAACACCACTTTGCTCATTTGGCCAGGTGGGAGGTAGGAGCCTTCCAGCTCAGAGCCGCTAATTAGTTTTTACTCTCCAAGGAAGTGTGTTGCAATGTGTCGGATGCAGTCCTTAGCTGAGATTTAGGGTGCAGGAGGAAGTTGAGGGTGCCCATGGATTATGCTGGATTTCCCTGTTAATGGATGTGAACGCAAAACTCTGCAATTTAAGAAGGGTTTTACTGACCATTAGGCAAAGTCTAAAGGAGAATAATTTGAGTACTTCTGTTCAAGTTATTTGTTCAATATATAGTAAAGGACAAACTATAGATATTTTCCAAATGTCCAATATCCTCTATGTCTTCAGTGAAACCATTATGCATAGAGAATGATTATCAAAATGAATAATTATATGAAATATAATACTATATAAAAATGTAGAACCAGACATTATAACACTGATCCATGTTCAAATCCTGAAAAAACACATTAAATTCAACCAATGTGTAGAAAGATTCTATCCTCTGTATGACCATCCTATACAGACCTTAAACCAAACAGCATTAATCTACTGTGGAATTCTGTGCACCAAGAAGTTGACACTCTGCTGTCTCCTCTGAGCTTTTAAAGCAGTGCTGTTATCTCTCAGACCAGGGCATACTTATCACACAAAAGGGAACTGTATGTAACCAGAAACAATAGGAGTGATTGAGTGCATTCCTTCATGGGTGTTGGGTTACGCTGCTCCTTTTTAATAGACAATATCTGACCAGAAGTGAGTGTCTCAGCGTGATGCTTATCAGTGTCACAAAAACAGTACATTCTTCATAACCTAATTGGTTCAGTGCAATTAAAGCTGTGCAAACAGGAAGGAGGCCCAGGGACCCCCCACCCCCCCGGAAAAGGAGACATTAATCGAGAAGGACATAAAGACTGACCTTGCAGCTGGTGGAGATGCCGTGAACTTCATCAGATTATCTAAATACTCTGAGTGATGGAACTTTGAAAAAATGAGCTTTGGAAACTTATAAGTATACATATGAACTGACTCATGTTGAACTGTTAGGTGTAGGGTAAAGTGCAGATGTGCTAATAGCAATTCCACTCATTTGACTCCATTAATATAAAAACGTACAAATTCACTATTGTTTGAAAGAATTTCTTCATCCCCTACAGCAGTATCATTTGGTCACTTGAGTTCATCAGACCATCGACAAATTTGGTGCAAATAGGTGTGGGGGATGAGGGCAGGGATCTCATATGCTAATCTGGCAGATGTCTGTGGTGCTGGACACATTCCAGGCAGCTTATAAAAACAAATTGTTGCCTGTTTCTTGGAAGGCAGCTTTTGTCCGTTCACTCAAAAGTCACACAAAGATGTTCAATGGATCACATACAGCACCTTCACTTGCAAAATCACAGTTCTGTGTTTCACACAGTTATTGTGAAATAATCAATGACTTATTACATTCAAATCCACATTTGTTATAAGGCTTTCTTATACATTTTCTATACATGTTCTTCAATAATGTTTCAAATTTTGACTTGATCTAATATATTTAAAAACATGTGCAGTATATACAGTACACGTTTCATATTCTCACAGACTAGCACCTTTCTGTAGTGGTCATTGCCTACTTCCAAATCTTTACAGCAATTTGATCCTTCAGGCCAAGGCGATGTTTGCCTTCATGATGTATTCAGTCAAGGTGGGGGATGCATGGGTCATTTTGTGTCCTTAGAGGACTTTTTATAGACTACTGCAGCTTTTAATACATGAAGCACACTATGTTTTTCCTTATTCGTGGCAGCAGTGCAATGCGTAACATCATGCAGATCTAGGCGATTAACATTCACATGAACCGTTCGAATGGGGCAAAAATGTGGTCTCAGTAACTTTGACCATGGCAATAAATAGAGATACAGTAAATTAAACAATTCACACACACACACATTTATATGAAAGTACATGGACAGACCAAATGCAATTTTTAGGCACAGACTAATTGCACTCCTGCACAGCTAGCTTAAGTGCTCTCCGTGACTGAATAAAAGCAGTCTGTCTTGTCCTTTTATTCTAAGGATTCAGCAATTTCAACTATTCTTCTTTTAAATGGAATTCATCCTTTGACTCAAGTCCCATATTACAGATAATAGGCTTGTGTTACATCTCAAATCATTTCTACAGAATCATCAGATACAAGCAAAATGTGTCTTATGAACCATACACAGCTGCGAGCCAGCTAGCGACACAGTTGGACAATAGTCCTGAGATGCACAGAGATCATATTTCCACTGTGTTTGTTTTCCTTAGATAAGGTATGCGTGGGCAAAGAAAATATTGGCCTTCACCATTGCCATCTGTCAACTGCAATGGAATCTTGAAAAAAGCCTAATGCTAATTTGTTTGCTTACCTGCATCTCTTGCATGCTTCAGCAAACTGGCTAAGCTCCAGGTCTGAGAGGCTGACCACATGTCTCAGTGTGCAGTTTAGTTTTGCATACAGATATTAGTTTTGTTTATGAAAATAAACTGCAAACGTTTCCCAGTAAACTTGACCTTCCATTAACGTGGTTATAAGGTATCAGTTGATGCCCCACATTTACCTTTACACAGCTGCTCTAGGTTAAGAAACCAAACCGCACTAATAATCATAACTGATACTGATAATAATCAATTGGCCCTGATTGATCGACACAGTAAAACTTTTTTTTTGTCTTTGTACAGTGAACATAGCACTGACTCTCTCCGACTCACTCTCTTCTTCTCTGCGTGTTTTGTTATGATAACAAAGGTGCTCTGTTTTGACAGAAGAGCTTTTTTGCTTAGCAAACTCACAAAAAAAAATCTGCTGACCAGACAAAATAGGTCAAAAGGAAAGACAGAAAGTGAAAAAGCAAACTGTGGACTATTTCAAAGGCAAAATGGGACACAGAATGTAATAAAGACATCCAAACATTCTAGTGAAATACACACATTTGTATTTCTAAGGATGTGAGATTTGGATTTGGTAAAAGGAATAAAAAAACAATCCAGATATTAGGTAGGCACCGAATTGTTTTATATATATATATATATATATATATATATATATATATTATCCATATACTGTACGTTAGCAGTGAATGATTTGGAATGTGTTCAGATTGCCATAAACAAAGAAACACAAATAAATAATAGCAATAACAATAATAATAGACAACCAAAATTATTATTATTTTATATATTATCATTATAGAAGATACATCCAGATCTATACAAGATTTATATTTTGGAATCATAGAACAAGTTAAATAAAACCTACCTCGAAATGTGATACAGAATAACATTAGTGCAGATAAATTATATTCTGTTGAAGATCATTTATGTTTTTAATGAATGAATGAGTCTATAAAGACGTGTCAGGCTCCTTTTGGCTGTGTTGGACCGTTTTCATATTTCATAATAAACTAAAACAATAACTATAGTGTTAATTGAAGAGATTCACTACCCCCACCCCTTTACCCCTTTATTATTGATATAATAAACTCTGATAGAATAATCTCTGTGTAATAATGGTAACCTTGATAGTTTTATTTAAATAATTGACAATAAAGGAGCTTGTTCATACAGAGCACTGTATCCCACAAAAATGGGCTTTCAAATCTAAACAGAGCCCAGGCCATTCTGAATGCCATTGCTGTGCATGAGTGTGGAATAGCATTCCTTTGTCCATGAAAGGACTTTTATAGGGGTTTAACCAGCACAGTCGGGCCCTATTCATTGTTTGAAAAACCATACTTATTTTTCTACCCCCTAAGCAACTGTTTTAAAACACTGCTGTCCTTCTTGAAAGACCACAACAGAGTCGTCACATCCTGACAGCCCAGGATGAGTGCAAAACAATAGTGCCATGAATACGCTGGCTTACAATAGGTGCAAAGTATTTTCCAAATAGCAAATCTAATTAACATGGCAAAAGACAATATTTTTGTGATTTTACATTTCAATGTCATAAAACAATCTGTGGCTTATTCACAGCAAGACTACTGGTGTGACGACGTACGATACTGTTTTAAATCTTATCAGTTAACTGATATCAATTCATTGAAAACAATTAACAGCATAGAGACTAATAGAGAACACACCTGGGCTATATGAAGGAAAAAAAAACCCACATATGAATAACAAAGTCATGAAAATTTCCTGTCATAATGCAGATGAGGAGAGTTTCCATTTTATGAACAAGGGTGTAAATCAATAAGAATATCTAAAAGCACACATGGCGAGTGATGGAATGCATCTTTTGTCATGAGCCAGGATTGTTCCCACACCCAGTGTGACACTCTGCCCCCCCCTTTTTTTTTTAATAACAATCGTGTCTTTCTAACACAATGCTCCATGCACTGATTAATCCCTTTTACAAATAAACCTCTCTTAATTCATTCACATGGAAAGCATCCCTTTCCAACAGGACCTGCAGTGAAATGAATACATGTGTAGGCTGCTGAATGCATGGCGAGTGACGTGCTTTTTTTTGAATAGCCCAGGTTGTTTTGCTTAACCTCAGGTAAAAACAAAAAGGATCCAATGATTTGATAACCTCTCAGAACATATCAATACTTCAATATTCCAAGGCAGAAAGATCCTTATATGAAGAGAGAGGGGAAAAAAATCCATATCAACATTGACCAGACCAGTTAATTACATTAGAAACCGCTGAGTACCTTTTGGTAATGGGCCACCAAATTGCATGCAAACAAAACAAAGGTCAAAAGCATATTGTTATCAAGCTGTGAAAAGAGCAGGGCCCATGTTCTTGCATAATGCCTGATAAACAGATCTCCCCCTTTCCCACTGATTCCAATAAGCCCTAGTGAAAAAAAACTCATTACAAACAAAAAATAGAGATAGCATAAAGAACAATACATAATGCCATGACAACATGCTTAGAATGAAGAATAAACAAGTGGTTTCCCTTTCATCCTGCAATGCTCCAACGGTTCCTGACATTCCTTTTCCTGGATATCTTCAGGTTTGTGGGCAACGTTGACGTCCGGCATGAATGCGCTCTGGACTTTGGTGAAGAGCCTTGGGTTCTTTTCCAAATCTGTTTACGGCCCCATTCAAGCACTACCGTTTCACACACAGGAAGGAAGGAACAAGCAAAGGGGCCTTACAGTATCAAGAGGTCTGTGGTGTTTTTTTTCCCTTTTGCTTCCTGTAACCTTTTTTTTAACCAGATTTAACAGCCCTAAAGATCACATGCAGACTACATATATTTCACATCTGATATTTCCTGCTAGAGATTATCAAAGTGGTTGTATTGAGACCAAGAATTCCTGGTAAGTACAACCTATTTTCTGGGAGCTGAGTATCTCACCGTGCTTTGTAATTAGTCATCCTATGGACTTTGCCAGGAGACCTATAAATATAATACAATACATTTTTCCAAATAATCAATCTGCGTGAATATATAGAGTAGAAATGTGAAACAGAAAAGGAGAGATGGGAAAAACTCTTTCTCCTTATGGATGCCTGGGATTTGGTGGTGGATGTATGCAAGATAATAGATCAAAGAGATGTAGCTGAGAGAACTTCTTTTTTTCCCCCTCATGAAGCAATCATCTTTACGCTTAATAGTGTTTTACAAGGGCTCAGGGCTGAGTGCTTTACTGCGGGGGCAACAAGCCATTCATCTGGGACAATAAAGCAGAAGAAAGTTTCACACAGATCAATAAGGCACAGGAAAGTCTGTTTTATAAGAATACGTAGCAAATGGGTACTCAAACCAATCAATAAATATATCTTAAAGTTCACTTAGAACATTTAGAACATTTTTTTTGCTTGTCTGACGGTTATGAATTAAAATACAAGTTGTAAAGACAGTAAACAGCTGCAGGACTCAGTGCTCCAGCAATACTTGTATGGGAGAAAAAACAAAACTAAACATTAAAGTGTAGGATGGGTCACATTCCAACATATCCCTTCACTCTGAGCTGATCAGTGTGATTGAATGAAGAATGTGTTCACAGTGGAGATTCACTGACACCTATAGGCAGATTGGAGTCATGTCACACTATAGACGTCTGTACATAAAAAAGAACTGTGTTAATTAGACCTTGCGGACTTCACAGTGTCACTAAGGTGAAATCCCCAGCAGCACTGCAGTGTCTGATCCACTCACACCAGTACAACACACACTAACACACCACCACCACATCAGTGTCA
>JANCOA010000020.1:15431949-15443421 GCA_024363135.1 Leptodoras oyakawai | reverse complement strand
GGTGCTGACAAACTTTTAGTAACTTTTTACTAAATCAATATTATTATTATTATTATTATTATTATTATTATTATTATTATTATTATTATTATTAATATTAATTAATATTAATCATTTGAAGGTTGAACAGTGTGTGCAGTCATGTAGATGTGATGTAGATGTCACTCTGGTAAAGTCTACCCCAAGTAGATGAGTTGAAATTTCAAGTTGAGGAGGAATTTCTGCCTTTTCACCCGTTGTAAGTGGAGAATTATTATTTATTGTTATGTTGCAAATTCACCTTGAATGCAGAATAATCATGGACAAGACTCATAGTGCCTCATGCTTGAGGGAGCAGCAAATGACATACAGTATATGTGAGGGGTTGCCAGATTGGGCTTGTTTGAAAAAATACTCAGTGACCTCCCAGATCTTGTTTATATTTCTGCGAACACAGACAAAGTGTAAGTGCAGACAATGTGTCTATGATGTACAGAACCATTTCTACTGTAAGATGTACTGCAATGTTTGGGAGAGGGAAAGGTGAGATTATAGAGTGGGTAGTGTCTGTATGTCAGGAATCCATGAGAAATACTGAACTCCAGTAGTGCCAAGATGCTACTTTGGGGCCCTTGAGCAAGGGCCTTAATCTTTTCTGCTCGAGAGGCCAGCACTGTATTTTGGCTGACCCTGTGGTCTGAGCACAACATCCTAAAAAGCTGCAATATGTGGAGGACATAATTTCACCATATTGCATTATGTATTGTATATATGACAAATAAAGACTTTAATTCTTCTTTATTTATATCTCCCTTTTCCAATTCCTAAATTTTTTAGGACCTTTGTGTGGTTCTTATACTGTAATTAGAATGGAATTTTGCTGAAAGCTGGCAACCCCAGTTAATAATATCGCCTTGAATACACAGTTGGATTGTCTAAAAGAGCTCAAACCGATTTTACAACCTGCCTGCTGGATTATTGCATGTTGTCCTCTCTCAACTGCCTGTTACTATTAACTGTAGCCTATAGCACAAGTCAAGTATGATAGCCCCTTGACTTTATTTTGTTAGAGGCTGTTTGTTATTCATGTTGTCCTGGTTTAACAAAATCTACAGCAGACTGTGCTGCTGTTGTGGAAACATATAGGAGCTGAAACCTGCATTCTCCCCGTAGTGATGTAAGTCAGGACTGGTCAACTAGCAAACCATGGTCCAAACGAGGACCAAGAAAATGACTACTGTGAATCAAATCAAGCTCGACTGTAGCAGACCAACATAAAAAAAACCTGACCATTGTTCAGTTCAGTGTAATGAACCAGCACAGCTGCTCTAGCAGATCCTCTGTTGCAACCAATCACACAGATTTATGTCAACTATTTACCTGAAGAAAAGTTTTCACAGAGGTTTTTTACCCTCTCAGCTGTGATCAGTGAAGTGATGACATGGCTAAATCATGAAAACAGAATGTTTAGAGACGACTGGACAGAGAAGTATGTGTTTATTCTCCTTGCTTCAAGTTCAAAACACATCTGTTCCAAGTCCAGTACAAATCAAAACATAACTTCAAATTGCTGAGTCTTATTTATAGTCATTTATAGTAGCCATAAATTAATCATTAATGGGTAAACAGGAAAAGCTGACTTGTCACCAATGAGCCAAGTGAGTTGCATTTATAAGAAAGAAATTTAATATAACTGGATCTTCACAAATTAGATAGAAAGTATGGCATGTCAGGATGTAATAAATACATAATTGCAATTGCTGGAATGTTTTTATAGTATAAGAAGAATCAAACACTGTTTCAGTTGTGCTGTTATAGAAAAATAATAAAGAATAAGAATGCCAAATCCTACTTAAGCAAAAGTACATAAGTATTAGCAGCAAAATTTAGTTAAAGTATTAAAGTAGAAGTACTGGTTTGGTCCCTCTGCATGATATTTTATTATATTTGACTGATATATTATTGTATGTGACAGTATTAGAATATTAATACTGAAGCATCAGTGTGTAAGCAGCATGTTACTGTTGTAGCTGCTGGAGGTGGAGCTAGTTTCAACTACTTTGGATAAATACATCAGATATATCTAGGGGGCTGTGAGATGATTAATGATAGAGGAAAGAAATAAATTCTGTTACACAGATCTGTTTTCAAATGTTTGGACTTTTTCTCTAATCCTAGATTATTGGTGAGATTTTGGGTCATTTGAACATTTATAGAAATTAAATCATGTAAGAAGTTTAGAGGGAAACAATTACTATTTGGCGGAGCTGTTAACACTTCATAGACTTGCGAAATCCGACCAGACGACATGCCACTTTCTGTAAGATGTCAGAAGCCAAAAAGGTCGGAAACCACTGGTTTAATCTTTTAAAAGGTGTTGTATTTGAAAAGCCTGTATATTATCCATTGTGGGAAATCCTAACTCTTAAAAGTAAGAGTAGAAAGTCTAATTCTTCCGAAACACTGTGGGAGTATACAGTAACAAAAAATATTTGAAATACTCAAGTAAAGTACCTCAAATTTCTAAGTGCAGTGTTGGAGTAAGACTGGGACACAGGTCAGACTTCTTTACAAACCCTCTAGTGGATGTTTCCTGTCCAAACAATAATATCAGGAGTACCTAACTATGAGTAGGACGGATTCCTCTGTGCCTCTTATTTTTGGAACTACAACATCACAGTAAACACCTCAGTTTCAATGTTTGCCTTGGGTTCAACATAAATGGTGGACAAATGCAGCTCTGTAAGTCATGTGCAGTTCTGGGATCATCAGATGGACACTGATATTTAAACAGACACACTCACACTTAGGTTGCATGGCTGAAAGTAAAGTAGAGAAGCACTGTGATAACAAATACACGTGTTTGACTTTCCCCAGTGAGATGTAATTTGAAGTACAGTCTTCAAAAGCTTTTCAGATAATCACCACCTGTCTCAGCACAGCTCCACTTAGTGTGAGATTTACTCAGTCCTGATTACCACTCAACAATAAAGTTAGCTGTGTTGCTTCACAGCCTACATGAATGAAATATGCTGATAAAGTTTATGTGTTTGCTATGATGACATTGTCCTTCTCACTTTTAGCCCGCTATTCTCTCTACCTACGCACACACGATCAGGACCCTCCCCCAAAGTGTGTAACTTTGCAGATTTGCAGAAAAAGAGAATGGAGATACTTTTTTTTTTTTTTACCTTTTTTTGCATAAAATATTTAAAAACACACCCAGATGATACTTGTGGATGTGTGGATGTCACTTATTTTAAAAGTACATGTGTAGGCATAGCATAGCATTATACCTGAAATTATTTTTTAAATTTTGCTTATAAAAATCCCAACTTTTAGGTCTGCGATATTGATTGATTAAAAAAAAAATGTAAAAAATCATTTTTAACCAAATATACACATATTACATGTTGTAGGGCTGATGGATGGTGCAGCTAATTTAAATAAAGAGGTTAAAAAAAGATTTTATATAAAATAAATAGTTTGTTAAAGCTAGTCACAGTTTTTATTTAGTTTGTGATTTCATGTAGAAAGATTATTAAAGCATCATTAAAGATATACAACACTGTATTCAGAATGACAAACTGTCTTGAGAGCATGAGAAATCAGGATAACCTAAGCAAAGAGCCCCAGACCTTCCTCTCCCCAGCCACCTCCTCTATCATTCCCAGGACAACCTAGAAATATAATCGCTCCAGCATGTCCTGGGTCTTCCCTGGGGTCTCCTCCCAGTTGGTAAGTTCCTTACCAGGAAGCGTCCAAAAAGGCATCCTCACCACAAGCCCGAACCACCTCAGCTGGCTTCTCTTGACGCGGAGGAGTAGCGGCTCTACTCCAAATTTCTCCCAGATATCTGAACTCCTCACCCTGTCTCTAAGGGAGAGTCCAGCCACCCTGAGGAGAAAACTCATTTCAACCACTTGTATCCTCAATCCCATTCTTTCGGTCACTATAAAAAGCTTGTGACCATAGGTGAGGCTTAGAATGTAGATTGAGAGCCTTGCCTTATGGCTCATCTCTCTCATCACCACAACAGACCAATACAGAGCCCGCATTACTGCAGAATCTGCACTGATACATCTGTCAACCTCCCAGTCCCCCTTTCCCCCAGTCATGAACAAGACACAGAGCTACTTAAACTCCTCCACCTGAGGCAGGCGCACACTCCAGACCCAATAAATGACCCAATAAATGATGGAATAAAACTTATGAACAGAATCGGTGACGAAGGGCAATCATGACGGAGTCCAATCCCATCTGGAAACCAATCTGACTTTTGGCTGGTAATGTGGACCAAGCTCCTGCTCTGTTTGTGTAGAGACTGGATAGCCCATAAAAATGAGCCCAGTACCCAATACTCCCAGAGCACCCCCCACAGGACACACCGATGGACATGGTTGAATGCCTTCTCCAAATCCACAAAACACATGTGGACTGGTTGAGCAAAGTCCCACCCTCCAGGATCCTGGAAAGGGTAAAGAGCTGGTCCAGTGTTCCACCGAGGGGTGGACCTCAGCCACCTCTGCCTAACTGATGGACAAGTCAACCCCAGGGTCCACAGACTATGCTTCCTCTAAAGAAGATGTGCTGGTGGGATTGAGAAGATTCTGAAAGTATTCCTTCCACCGCCTGATGACGTTCCAAGTCGACGTCAACTTCCCACATGCATACAATCTTTGTGTCTACCACCAGGTATGAAGGTTGCCGCCCTGACAGGCACCGACAAAACCCCAACACACTGGTGCCGAGGCAGGGGGCTAAATGCAACCCCACTCCTGCCTGATGCCTCTCACCCTGGGCAACTCCAAAGTTGAATAGCATCCAGCCCCTCTTGAAGAGACTGGTTCCGGACTCCACACTGTTCGTCAAAGTGAGCCAGACTATATCTAGCCTGTATCTCTCAACTTTGGACACCAGCTCAGGCTCCCTTCCCACCAGAGATGTTACGTTCCATTTTCCAAAAACAGGTTTCAGTAGCTGAGAATCAGAACATCAACACCAGCTCCTGGGGTCATGCAGGCATGCAAACCCCTCCACCATGAGAAGGTTGTGATCCAAGGAGGGATGATTTCCAATCATCATGGTCATAATGCACAGAAGAATGGGAGGAATGGGAGAGTCAGTGATTACATGAAATAGGTGGGTTCTATAACAACAGATACTTTCCTCATTTATTCAACTTTAGAATTTAATCCGAAGTCTAGGACTTAAATTCTCATAAATCACTTGTTAGTCAAGATATTGCAGCATGTTAGCGGCACCGTAATGAGAGTATAATGTCACAAGGCTGATTGGCTCTGACAGAAATATTGTTCAAATTTAGGTCAGATAAAAAGAAAGAGGTTTATTTATACATGCACCAAGCATTTTTTTCTTTTCTTTTTGTACATTTTCTTTATCATGTCCCAGTGTAATAAACCTTTCAGAATTATTTTGCACCTGAGTGCCAGTATTCTTTTGCATATGAATATTTTAAAGGCAAAAAACATAGTTGTAATTCATGATGCCCTTATCTGCAATAATTTATTTGAAAGGAAAATGCAAAAAGAAGAAAAGCATAACACAAAGCATGTGCTGATTTGCATGCCATTTATTTCAAAACAATCAGCAACCAATTATCAGCACAGGCTTACTAACAGACTATCATGTTATTTCTGCTGTAACCTACATAGAGTTATAGCAGAAGAAGAAAAAAAGGGTAATTTTCACACTCTGTCAGAAGAAAGTTCTCTGGTATTTACAAGAGAAAAGAAACGCAACTGAGGGATATTTGGTGTAGGAAAACTTTAAAGAAAATATCAAGTGAAGCTCAGGCCACCCAGGAACGAGTGGCACACACACACATGCACGCTCACACAGCCAGGTTGACATCACTGAAGCACGGCTCATAATTGGACGTAGGTGTTGGGAGATAATGAAGGCCGATCCCACACCTGCCACACCACTGGGATTTCTCTTCACTGGTCACTTATATCTTCTCCAGTCCCTCTGTCTTAAGGGCAAGAGTGTGAGAAACAAACTAATAGGAGGGGAAATAAAAACAAGGTGCTGCAGGGAAGTTCCCTTTTAAGACTACTGCACCTCCCCTCCACCCTCAGTCGAGTGTACAGGAGTCCCGAGATACTGTCTGGTGTCAAATATTTCAGACGAGCAATGCGAAAGTGCTGCAGCAGCAAATTTAGTTTACGATTTCTTTCGTGAGGCACTCTCTAAAACTGGGTTGTCTTCAGTGACAGCAGCATGTGCCAAATGATTTAGATGACTACCTGGAGCAGGTTACGCATCCGAGAGACAAGGGAGTTGGCGTGGCCTAGCTTCCTACAGCAGCTGCAGTACACACTCCAACCATGCTTCAACACACTTTACAAAAAAGAGTAGAAGGGAACTGATGAAAAAGAGTCTGAAAAGACTCCAAATGTTTTGCAACACTGTGAAATACAACCATAACCCAGAATTACTATTACTATTACTGTCTGTATAAGTAGATGGTTATACAAAAAGGTTAATAGGAAAGAAAGTCTGATAAAGTATTCAGCCCATCTCTCTTTCAGGAGTCACCGCTTGGAGGAACATCACAGCCTAGATGATTTTCCAGCAGTTCTGAGCTGAGACCAAAAGCAGATCAAAAAATCTAATTCTCTGGTGAATGTTTAATAGGAGCTTACTGACCTGTAGGTGCTGCTGTAGAAAGCAGGTCACCACACCATGTAGCACACACGCATTATTCACTCCTTAACACAACCCTGTTAGCTCTGACGTTCTTCCGAGGTCACTGATGCCAATGAACCGTTCTGGAAAAGCTTCAGAAAATGCTGGTAGCTGTTTTAGATTTGTATTTTTCAAAGGTTGCTAAGATCATTTGCACTTGCTTTTAATACTGCATGAGATACAGTATACACTAGAGTACAGATTGAGGACTGTTCATTTAATCAGTCATTATTACATCATTAACACCAGTTTCCTTATTGTCCAAAATGTTAAAATCACCTAAAATGCTGGGGTTTCTTCAAGGTGTGAGCACATTCCAGTTCAAAAAACTCATTTATTGTTCATATCAATTAGTGGAAAAATGTGAGCTCAGTGATTTGACCAGGATGTGACTGTTGATGATTTTCACACACAAACATCTCTAGAGTTTATACAGAATGGTGGAGAAAACAGAAAACATACAGTGAGCATTAACTCACTTTAGGTGCTTTGTTTGTTGATGAGAGAGATCAGATGAGAATGGCCAGACTGGTTTGAGCAAATATGAAGGCTACAGTAAGTCTAGTTACTCTTTACAACAGTGGTGACCTGAAAAGCATCTCAGAATGCACAACTTGTCAAACATTGAGGCAGAAGGACAGAACAGCAGAAAGACCACATTAGGGTCGGTGCCTGTCAGCCAAGAACAGGAATCTGAGGCTGGAGTGGGCAGTTGAAGATTATAAAAAAAGAACTTGCAATTCTTTTACAGATGGTTGTGTGTGATCTCAGGAGATCAGTTATTTCTAAAAAAAACCCCACAAAGCAGCCTGTCTGGTAACACCAATCACATCTTGGTCAAATGACTGAACTCACATTTTTCTAATAACTGATATAAACAATAAATAAGTTTTTGACCTGGAATGCTTTCACACCTTGAAGAGACCCTAGGAATTTAGGTGATTTTAACATTTTGGACAATAAAGAGATCGATGTTGTAAATAGTATATCTAGGTGCAAATTCTGCCTCAGTGAATGAAAATCATAGCAGATCCTACATCCTATATCCCATAACATACATCAAAGGCAGGCTTGTTTTAACTCTGCAGCAGACTGTTGAAGTGAGTTTTGTATTCTGGTCTTGTCTGCCAGATTTACCATGGACACGGTGTTGGTTCATTTGCACGCTTCATTGTATTTGCTCTCAGAGAAGTGTGTGAAACTACAGAAGCTTATATCACGTGCAACATATTCAGTAACCATAAATCCTCCCTCGCACTGTCCCCTCCGGTAATACGTCTCTCTTTACGTTTGCTTCCATTTGCTAATGTGGATCTGATTTCTTATAATCTCACTGATAAGCAGCGATGCAATGCATCTGGAAACAACCGACACCCAAAAGCAGGGGCCTTATCGAGATGAATCTGTGCAGTATTACAATCCGGAGTTATCCATCACCATCCATCACAGATCTGGCTGCGAGAAACCGATTACACACTCCTGAACCTTTATGGAGATATTATATTGCTTTCATCTGCATTTTTTATAGGGTTCTGATTTGAATCTCATTGCATATATACTGCTATCTCGTGCTTCATCGGATCGCGCTTCTTCAAATGTGTTTTCGGTTTTGTTATACCGTCTAAGTGAGGAAGATCACATTTCTTTCTGAGAAAGAAAAAATGCACAGCTCAGTCTGTTTTAATACTATTTGCTCTTGGCCCACAGAGCAAAGAGGAGCTGTCAATCGGCCCTGCCGTTGCTAATGAGTCGGCTGGTAAAATTGAGAGTGGTGGGCCCAGCTGTCATCCACTAGGTGATGGTTTTAAGACCAGGCACTGATACTTCATTAATTAACCTTCACATTCTATGTAGATCCGCTCATCAAGATGCAGTTAATTAAAGAAAGGTCATTCCAAGGGCTGCTACGAGGCAGCATCATTACAATGGAGAGACAGCACTATTCACTGAAAGAAAGAGAAAGAAAAAAGAGAGAGATGAGAAGACAAGAAAGAGAAGTTTGGAAGATGGAGGCTAAAGTGCTGCAGACATTATCTGGACTCTTAGCGTGGTGAGAAAGCTAGGCTCTCTCTTTGCGTGCATATTTGTTTTTATATGCCACCCATTTTATTCCTCTTCCCTTTTTCTTGCAAAAAGCCCTAATGGATAGAGTAAGTGTAAAATATTTATCATTTTTGATCGACAGCATCTATCTTTCAGAACCCTTCTTCCAGGCATGTTCTCTGCCTTCGTTGCTGAGAGGAGAGTGACTGTCGCTGGCCTTGTGGTTGTGCTAGAAATATACTATCCAAAGTAATCCAAAGTTTATCTGAGGGAGCTTCACTTTGAGCTAGTCACTTATTTATTCCCTTATAAAAAGTCTATCACTGCCTCTCTGCCATCTAAGGTGATTTGCAAATGCACATTGTCTGTGGTGCAATTGTATGTTTTTTCTAAACACACACATACACACAGTACACATGCATGTACAAAATTCTTTCTATTGGCCCTGCAAGTAGTAACCTATGACTGACTTGAATGGTTTACAATAAGAAACTATATCTATCAGCTTTTAGTTTTAGACATAAATCTTTCTAAACCTTTACCCTGTTAAACATTCACGCTCAAGGATCTAGGTGCATTGTGGGAAAACCTTTTTTTTTTTTTACATTTTATACTCTATATTTCAAAAAGTACAGACTTCTTGAGCTTCATTGTGTTTCTCTTTTGTGTGTATCCCAATCCCAAGTCAAGTTCTTCCATTTAAAAATTTGGTAACCCTGAAAGTTAAAATACTAAGAAAACGAAATGAAAAAGATTTCATTCTAGTTCCAGTGAAGGGCGGTAATGTCATTAAAGATGAACTAGAACATGTAAAATTTGCATGTAATTAAATAAGCAATGTAATCTAGTCTCTTCTCCTGAGTGAGTTCACACTATCATTAGGAATTTAAGGGATTAGGATAGCAATTGGCAATACCACAATTATGGAGAAATTGTGGTTGAAAATTGTACAGCTTTGTCTCTACAATGTATGCAGCAGTACCTATTCATTGGAGATAACACTGCTAGTACTTATACCATTTACAAACTGAAATAAAAACTGAAATCCTTCATTTTTTTTATTCACTTGAAACTTTAGTTAACAGAGAAAAGGACAAAGAAAAAATTTTCAGTGTTTTCAATAATGAATTTTATTCTATTTGTTGAATATTATCAAATTTAGAAATTGATGCCTGCAAAAACTAAAAAAAAAAAAGTTGTTACAGAGGCGTTTTTACCACTGGGTCACATCATCATTTCTTTAAATTATAGTTTTTAATCATTTGGGATTTGAAGATACTAATTTTAATACTACATTTTTATTTCCAGTTTTCCGTGTGGAATTTTTGCACATTCTTATGTAGAAGACTTGAGCTGCTGAACTGTCCGTGGTCACTGTTGTCTGATTCTCCTCTTTATGATGCTTTGTACATTTTCAATAGGAGACAGATCTGGACTGCAGGCAGCCCAGTCAAGCCACGCTGCTGTAACTGTATGAAGTTCCTGGGAAAAGATGTTGATTGATAGCAACATATGTTTCTCCAAAATACCAGTATAAGCCTCTGCATTAATGGTACCTTCCTATAAATGCAGATGACCCATGCCATGGACACTGATGCTGATTTATGCACTTTTTCTTGGGTAACAGACTGAATAGTCTTTTTCACCTTTGCTATATAAAACCCAACATCCATTTCCACTGTCTTTCTGTCCATCTCAGATGACTTCGGGCCCAGAGAACTTGTATTATGGTTTCCTCAAACAATACCACCTGAGCAGATTTTCAGTCTTATTTTGTCTCTGATACTTTTCAATGTGTTGCAGCCATCAATTTATATATTTGTTTATATTTAACAAACAGAATTAAGTTCATCATTGAAAACCCTGAATATCTTTTCTATGTCTTTTTGTCTGTTAAATAAAGCTTCAAGTAAATTAGCAGATTACAGATTCAAGTTTTTATTGCATTTTTAGAAAATGTCCCAACATTTGTGGAAATAGGATTTGTATTTAAAAATGTGTTATGTTAGCACAGTTAGCTAATTAGCTTGTGTAACATGTTAGTTATGTAGTTAAACATTCTGGACACTGGATTCATTTTTGGAGTCATTCCTCTAACCCAGGATGAGATAGATTAGCTCAATAAGATCTCTAACAAAACTGATTCAGAGTTACTCACAAGAAGCTGTTTTCCACAAGCTGTCCAGATTCTTAATGATGCCACTGATCACTGCGGACTAAACTACTCTCCATTTACACATCACATTAATCACACACAGACTGTGCCTCCTCATCCCATATCACCTTTACACACGCACATTGTAAACTTCCTACAATTTCAAACTTGCACATACTAGTGTACACATTGTTCTGCTGCTGCACACGGGTGTATTTTATGCATATTGCATCACTGTGTTTGCGTATCATGTATATTTTAGTGTATATTTCTTAGCATATTGTACAAGGTGCACTGCTAGCTCTCATGTCATGTTGCAATCTGTGTGCACTTCACTTTTGTCTCATGTCTCTCGTGCCATGTTGTAACACTGTATATATGCACGTCTCTGGAACCAGATACCAAAAATTTCACTCCAGTATTTACACATTGTATATCTCTTGGCTTGTGACAAATAAAACTACAAACTTAATGTAGCCCAAATTAGCTAACATTAATATCCATGAAGGGGCGGCACGGTGGCGCAGTGGATAGCGCTGTTGCCTCACAGCAAGAAGGACCCGGGTTCGATCCCCGGGTGGGGC
>JANCOA010000020.1:15284765-15298349 GCA_024363135.1 Leptodoras oyakawai | reverse complement strand
AGTCAAGAAAATCTAACCGTGAACTCAGTATAGTGAATCGAATCAAATTGTGAGCAGACTGTATCGTTACACCCCTAATAATAATATATCTTTTTTTTATAGACATTAAATAAATTATCATCATTCAGTTTTTATGTACAAACCTAAATGTCATGATATTTTATTGTAGAAATGCCTACAATTATGATAATTCTTTTAAAAATCATATCACCAACTCCTAGTGCACAGGGACTTTTCCTGTGAACTCAAAACTTTGCCCACATCTAACACGGAATGTTTGCGTCTGCCGTATTTTTTGTGCTACAAAGCAGGAAAGGAAGCAGGCCAGAATAAATGAGAGCTTCTTGGTGCTACTGCGATTTATCAAAGTCTCTTTGTGCTGCAACTATGCTGGCTGTAAGACTCTTGAACTCTATATAGGGCACCGTAAGGTAAATCCACAGTGGACTTGGCTGTCATAGCTGATGACAAAAATCAATAACCAAACCCTATCTCTGTATGGCCGAGTTTAGCATGAGATTTCACCAATTGCCCGACCTGGGTCATTAGCATGTGTCTGAGTATACACTGTGTATGTGTATACGTGCACACTGCATTCTTATGTGAGACACGAAAACCCTGTCGGTCTGTTTCCCCGTCCCTCTCTGTCTGTCTCTCTCCGTCTCTCTCTTTTTTTAAAGCATGGCATAAATCCAGGAGATGAAAATGTCATGGAGCAGGTTCATTTTGCAAAGAGGTTTTGATTGCCATGCGCGTGTAATTGATTGTCCCAAGGACAGGGGGAAATCTAGAAATGTCATAACAGCCTCTGCTTAGGTCGCTCCCACTGCTAGGCAATCAATGAGAAGTAAAAAGAGCTATCGATTGGCGTGGGGCAAAAGGAAAAAAAAAAACCCTGTAGCCTGAGATGGGCAAGTGAGCCATGGTGAAAGTGCCCCAGACATGCAGACCTGTCAGCGGCACCTCGAAATTAGAGCGTCTCGCATGAAGATAGTGTTACCTCTTGGGCCCTGAATGCTGCTGCTGTCTCCTGGACACAAACGTGCTCCTGATGGAAATGTTACAGCTACGGGGATATATGTTGATATGGCAAATACTAGTAACACTACCAGAAGGGCACATGGGAAGGACTCAGAAGTAGCAGAACTGTGAGGGTGATGGAAGTGTCTACAGTTTCAGAAAAGCTGCAATGATACAATATTTTATATGCTCTCTAAATGAATGCAAATCAAACCCTTGACAGATTTACTTCTAGCTTGTTCCAGAACACACTCCCAGTGTGAAATACTAGCAGCATTACTCTGAGAGCAGTTAAAGAGCACTTGTAATTATGCAGACATAGAAGATGGTTTGTACGCTTACAGGCCCTTGATTGACAGATTTACATCAAACACAACTTGGCCTCTAATTCCTAAATGCCAGCTCCATTGAGAATGAGGATATTCTCAAATTTTTCAAAATGGGTGTCTGAGGTACATAATTGTTTGAACTCATGAAAAAAACATGATCAGTCAAACATTGTATGGATGTCTAGAAACAAAATATTTTAGTCACTGAAAGCATGAGTACAAGGAATGTGTCTTGGTTTTGGACTCAACAACAGAGAGAGCAAAATTCACACATTATATGCAATCCACTGTAATTCATGGAGTTCTTTCAGAATATTTCAGAATTTTTGCAAAGCCCCAAATATATAAGAGCTGAACTTGATATCCAGCTGCAACCGAGGCTCTAAACACCCTCATAGATGACGATTTCAGGCACCAATGCCAACAATGGCAGAGGCAGAGCATTGTGTCATAAGGTTTTTCAATAAACGTTTTCAATAAATAAATAATAGAGAAAAGTTTGTATTACTTTCTGGACATGTGTGTGTGTGTGTGTGTGTGTGTGTGTGAGAGCATTGTACACTCTTCTGTCTACTAGTCCACTAGTCCTGCACAGCCATTTGGCCCACAACCAGCAAGCTCTTGAAATCGAGGTCTTGTTATGCCAAGACTCCGTTCCAATGGATTAATGTTATAAACACTTCAAGTAGCTGATTTATGACAGACACCTTAGGTTTCTTGACCTTTGCATATCTCTGTCTGAAGACATAAATTTGTTTTGACACAGATTGGAGGGTTTACAGGAGTTTATGACATGCTAAATCTTTGCATCAGCATGCCAGCCCTTTATTTTGTGAGCCTATTTAAATTGTAGGCAGCCTTCACGAGTTTGAAAGAACACAGAGCACCAAAACAGCCTCGGATCATCACTTTTCTTGATAGCTATTCCTAAATTCAAAGAGGGTTAAACCACAAGGGTGCTTTTTGTATGAATACACAGCTTAGGCTAAATTTAAATAATATATAGGTTAGTGAACATTCATAAAAACATATACAAATGGTCTTTACCTTAATTCAAGTTATGCTTTCCTTGTATAATTGGTTTAAACATGAGTGACTGGTGGTGAGAGCATGGGTTTCCAATGTACTTTCTATAGTTTCCATTCTGCCTTCAGCATGGTTTTCCCCATCAGGCTGGCAACCAAGCTCCGTGACCTGGGAATCAGCACCCCCATGTGTAACTGGGTCTTGGACTTCCTCACAAACAGACCCCAGTCTGACAGTCGGGTGTCATCCAGTCTCAGCCTGAACACTGGCGTTCCGCAGGGCTGCGCGTTAAGTCCATTGCTCTTCTTCTTGTTCACCCTCAACTGTGTGCTGCTACATAGATCCAACATCATTAACAAGTTTGCAGACAACACCACAGTGGTCAGCCACATCAATGACGATGATGAATTGGCCTGCAGGGAGGAGATCCAGCACCAAGCAGCATGTTGTTCCTCCAACAACCTTTCCCTGAACAGCTCATTGTTGACTATCGGAATAGCAAGAGCTGCACACATAGAGTCTCCAGTTTCAAGCTTTTGGGTATCCACATTTCTGAGGATCTTTCCTGGACACTCTACAGCTCCTGCCTGGTTACGAAAGTGTAGCAGCACCTTTACTTCTTGTGGAGATTAAAGAAGGACCATCCCCTGGAGAGTATACTGACCAATGGTGTAACAGTTCGCTATGGCACCTCCACTGTGGCTGAGAGGAAGGCCCTACACAGGCTGGTGAAGACTGCTCAAGCACACAACTCAACATATGAGACTTTTACCACCAGCACTGTGTGTTCAGAGCATGCAGCATCATCAGGGACCCCTCCCACCCCAGCCACACACTGTATAACCTCCAGTCATCTGTGAGCAGATACAGGAGCATCCATGTCAGGAGCAGTCGGCTCAGGAACAGTTTCTTTACCGCTTCAGTCACTACAAACTACACACTGGACTTGTTATCCATCATCTTTTGCCTTCTGCCTTTACATGTACTGTTATATATTCGGCCATTTTTTATAACCACATAGATGCTAATTGCATTTTGTTGTGCTGGACTCATACTGAGCAATGACAATGAAGTTTAATCTGTCTGTCAGTTCATTTGTCTGTCTGTCTCTCTGTCTGTCTATGTAATTACCCCTGTGGTATAGTGTCCTGATATCGCTGTAGCAGTTTAGCACGGCAGACGGGCCTAACTCTTAATGTCTTGAGGGCCTGTGCCCTTGCATTTGATCTTGTATGCTGGATCCCTGCTGCTTGGCAGAGATCAGAGGCTGGCAAAAAGAAGCTTACACTTACAAATGGCTTTGGAAGGAAAGGCTATGGGATTTTTTTCAAGACATCTGGGGGACTTGAGGTTAATTTTTGCTTTTGATGGCACTAAAATACAGCAGGCCATGAAGCTTCAGAACAGTGGTTCAGTATGTGACTGTTTTATATTTATTATCAAAGCATAATGATAATGTCTAATCAGTTGTGCCAAAGAAAGTGCATTTTAAATGAATCCTTAAAATGTTTGGCTTTAGATGAAACAATGGGAAGTAGTTCATTGGAAAAGTCAGTGAAGTCAAGGTAAAGGTTAGAATGTAAATCGCCTTATATTTATTAAAATCTGCATCAGTATATCTATGATGTAAAAAAGCATAATTTATTAACGTGTTATTACTTTAGTAGAAAGAATTCACCCCGAGCCTTTGTTATAGGTTAAAGTACATGTAGCAGTTGTATACTGTATGTTACCCTTGTGCCTACATAGAGAATATTTGTAAACAGTTTTGTTCCCTCCTTTACAAGTGCAATTTAAAAATGTGACAGATATGCAGAAATATTCCAGTCTGTTTTTAAGACCTGAAAGCCTCCATGAAACTACAATTAGCTGAATTGCTTATTAATATCTGGCATTTTGTGCCAGTCTGTTTATAGCTATACAGTTTGCTCATATTGCTATCATGATATGTGTAAAATCACAGTTTATATACACTTAAAACTAATATCACAAAATGGCAGAAACATCAAACAGTTGCAGTCCAGAGCTCTTCAGTTATGTGAATCTCTATCTCTATATACAATACAGATATAGATTTCCTTTTCAAGCACCAGGAGATGGTAAGAGTATTCCATGAAGTATTAACTCCTCTTGGTCTGCTGGATGTAAAATCTTGATGGTGTTGGATCGAGGTCACCACGCACTGGGAGTCCGTTTGCCTGTGTGCAAGGCTTCCATTCTTCATGCATTCTCCATGTTTGTTTTCAGACTCTGAATCCCGTTTCCATCTTCGTCCATTAGCTGGCAGCAGTTCAGCTCCAGGCTTCCTCTTGAGGCACCTCTAAAATATTGATAAAAAAGTCTTATTTTCAGAGTCCAAATGCTGAAGGCCTAGAGGGGGCTGCACGGGGTAGTACTTTTAAAGCTTACAATCGACAGTTCTCCATCTTGACTGTAACTCAAAATGGAATATTAACCAGAGGAAGTGCAAGTGTCTGGTCCTATATATATTTCAGTAAAAGCTCTTATGCCTATAACCAGTTTTGAATTTTGAATGGGCGACCAAACGTGTGGTTATTGTAATATAATCATATACACAGTATAGTATAGAAATCCAAAATTTATATCTAAAATGAGGCATTCTGACCAAACTCACATTTTACCATTTCTGTTTTTTTCTTTTGTATTCTTGTACAATTTACCGTCCTTAAAAAAAGACCATATTGGATCCATTTTAGATCATTCATCTATATAATTTCTGTTATAGAGCAATTATATGCCTCTAATTGAATTTTGGAAGACATTTTAAGTGGAAAACAGTGCTCTATATGATTGCTGTGCACCCTAACTTTAATAAGTCAGGAAATAGTTCATTTGAAATATTATTTAGCAATACCAAAATGTGCTGTTTATCACACTGTTGCCAGTTCATTTCTTGACCTATCCCATCATGTACACAGGACACCTGTTGCAGCACTGTTATAGATCTTTCTGAATCACGGATACTATGTTACTACATCAATATCTCTCTTGCTGCAGCCAGAACTCAAATCTATATTCTGACAACTTTATTCTGTTATGAATAAAATGTGTTTTTTTTTCTTACTTTCAGTGTATGAGCCAGATGATGATGTTGGTGCCCCTGAGCCAGTGGCAGAAGAGGAGGGAGGAATTGAAATACAGAATGAAGATGAGGGATCTGAAAAGACCACTACTAAGATTCCTGAAGACAAGGAAACAGACAACAAGAGCAGCTACAGCTTCCAGAATTCACCTGTCAGTGTCTTGTCCAACCAGGAGGTTGAGCTGGAGTCTCGTCTGAGTGATGGCAGCGACAGACTATCTGACTTCAAGGCCTCTTCCCCACCAGAGAGCCTGAGGGACAATGAGAATCATGGTTCAAAACCAAAAGATGAGATGTACAGCAGCCTTGAGAAAATGAGGGCAACTTATGTCAACTTCCTCTCAGACTCCTACTGGACAAATATTGGACTAGACCTTAAGGTTGGTAACACCGGCAGTAAGCCAAACTGCGACAGCTCCAATGCAAACGCTAAGCGTGAGTTTGACTGGCATCAGGATGCACTGTCCAAAACCTTACAGCAAACACTGTCCCCAAAACCTGTGTCAAAGCCCAACCTCTTCAGCTCAGTGCACCTGTACAGGCAAAGCAGCAAAGCATGTGGTACAGTCTTCACAGGGGCCAGTCGCTTCCGCTGCAAAGACTGCAGTGCAGCATATGACACCTTGGTAGAATTGACGGTGCATATGAACAAAAGTGGTCACTACCAAGATGACAACCATAGCAGACAAGGAATTGCCTCCACTTCATCTTCCAAAAGTCGAAAGAGGAACCTACAAGACATGGAAGGCAAAGAGGATGCCCAGAAAGTGCTTAAATGCATGTTTTGTGGCCATTCATTTGACTCTCTCCAAGACCTAAGTGTACACATGATTAAAACTAAACATTACCAGAAAGTGCCTTTGAAAGAACCTATTCCAGTAATCACTCCTAAATTAGTTCCACCAGCAAAGAAGCGTGCCTTTGAATCTACAAGGCCTTGTTCCCCTGACTCCACCACAGGTACTATTGGCTACAGTGAAGCCCACAGGTCATCTGGTCTTTCAAATGCCCCAAACAACCGATATGGCTATCAAAATGGTGCTAGCTACACATGGCAGTTTGAAACATGCAAATCCCAGATTCTAAAGTGCATGGAATGTGGAAGTTCACACGATACTCTTCAACAGCTCACCACTCATATGATGGTCACTGGTCATTTCATCAAAGTAACAAATTCAGCTTCCAAGAAAGGTAAACAGTTAACTCTTGATCCATTAGCAATAGAGAAGATGCAGACATTAGCAGAACCCACTGTTAATGAATGTGATGGACAGAAGACCTCCCCAAAGTGCATTGCCTCTGGGGATTCTCAGAAAACTTCTCTAAAGGAAAAGAAGCCTGACCAAGAAGAAGAGAAAAATAAAGATGACCAGCAAGATGGGGCAGATCAAAAGTGTACTGATGCTAGTTTTAAATATCCATACCTACGGGAGGAGGACCTGGAACAAGGAGCCAGTGGAGGGGGTGATATACTGAAATCTTTAGCCAACACAGTGGCCACAGCAATTAATAAGGCTCAGACGGGGACACCCAGCTGGAGTGCTTACCCCAGCATACACGCAGCTTACCAGCTATCAGGCGTAATTAAGAATGCTCCTCTTTCTGCCTCTCCCCCCATACAAGTTAAACAGAGTCACAGCCACAGACTGAGGCTCATTGCCCCCAAAGGAAAGTTTTATCATGGAGTTCGAGGACATGAGAGTTTCCAGGGACATCACAATCTGGACATCAAAAAGGAGAGGGGTGGTGCGTCTGATGACAAAGAGAGCCAGAATAGCAAGTTTGATCTGGCAGAGAATGATGACAGTGATTGTCAGGATGATTCCTCTTCCTCTTCAAAGCTGGATGCAGACTGTGTAAGTGAAGGGAATGACACGATCAAAGGGAAGTTGAGCCCAGCTTTCTCTGACACAGCCAACCCTTCACCAAGCCCTCCTGCCAGCAATGGGCACAGCAGTTCCTCAGACCTTGTCAGCGACTCTCAGGAAGTCCCTACTATAAACCCTTTAAGTGCACTGCAGTCTGTCCTGAATAATCATTTGGGGAAGGCAAATAAGCCAAGGCAAGAGGGCGTTCTGTCTCAACGCATCCAACCTATATTCTCGGAAGTAAGCCGAAGTCTTGAGAAACCAGGCTCAATCCTCACATCCTCTGCTGTCATCAGGGCCAACAGCACCTTCATGTTCACAACTAATGACCAGCCAATAGACTTAACAAAAAACAAACATAACAAACTGACTTCCTCTCTCTCGTCACAGTCATCCACTCCTATGCCTCAGAAACATGCACTGTCTGACATTGCTGACATGGTAAAGGTTCTTCCCAAAGCCACAACACCAAAGCCCTCAATACCATCTAGAGTGCCTGCAATGAAACTGGAGTCAGACGTGAGGCGGTTTGAAGATGTATCCAGCGAGGTGTATTCTGTCCACAAACGTAAAGGCAGGCAATCAAACTGGAACCCTCAGCACTTGCTCATTCTTCAAGCCCAGTTTGCTTCCAGTCTCTTTCAGACCTCCGAGGGCAAGTATCTTCTCTCTGATCTTGGTCCTCAGGAACGGATGCACATCTCCAAGTTTACTGGACTCTCTATGACTACCATCAGCCACTGGCTAGCCAACGTTAAATACCAACTTAGGAAAACAGGTGGGACCAAATTTCTAAAGAACATGGACACAGGACATCCGGTCTTCTACTGCAACGACTGCGCTTCCCAGTTTAGAATGCCATCTGCTTTCATTTCCCATCTTGAATCCCATCTTGGTTTTCAGATCAAAGACATGAGCAAACTGCCAGTCGAGCACCAGACAAAGGTAGTAGAGCCCGAACTGGCAAAAGCTTTCAGTGTTAGAGTGACAGAAGCACTGGTGACAGAGGAAGACATTGACTCAAAATTCAAATGCAAGCTTTGTAGTCGGACATTTGCCAGCAACCATGCAGTCAAACTTCACTTGAGTAAAACTCACAGCAAATCTCCAGAGAATCATTCACAGTTTGTTGAAATGGACAAAGAATAGCTTGGTTGGTTTTTACTATATGTAGTTTTGTTGTTAATAACTGTAATTGCTCTGCTTTTATATATTAAAAAAAAAACAGGTGAAATTATTTTTTCCATGTTACATGTAGCATTAAGTAGTATGCTCATAAATTTTAAATGAAACATTTCATCATGTTGAGGAAAAATGGGCACACTGGCTGAATTAGAAGGAAGTGTAAGTAAATGCATTGCAGAAGATTCTGAAATGAACCCATTGACATAAATCTTTGCACTCTGCTCAATTGCATCACCAGTAATGAACTGTATTATTGCTTGAAACATAACTGCAGATGTTTGCATGCGGTAGCTCTGGCTATGACTATTTATTTGTATGATATGGCAAGTTTTAATTGTAATAAGTTTAACAGCAAATTGATTGATGCATTAACTGTAAGCTATGATGATGCACCTGAATGGACGAATGTTCAAACAGGTAGCCAAACACACATTTCTAAAAAAAGAAAAGAAAAACACACACACACACACACACACACACATAAAAATAAAAAATAATAAATGAAAAAAACAAGAAAAAAGAAAGAAAAATAAATGTACAGTACATTATTCTGTAAAATATTTGTGTTGCAATGATAGAACAGAAAAGCACTTTAATAAATGTTTAATCACCAGTTTAGGCTCGGATTCGGTATGCGAGTTAACAGATTTAGACAAGTCTGACATAAAAATGTCTCACATCAATGTATATATAGCACTGCAGAAAGATGTGTCTCATCAAAAGGTGGATAGTGAGACAGAACATACTGCACCTTTTATACCAGTAAAAATAAATCATTAACATTTTTCTACCTGTCTTCCTGCATTTATTTTAAGTGTGCCAATAATCTTGTGAATTGTTTTCAGGGGAGGTAGATGAAGACATCAGGAAAGTCATTTGCACAATTGCACAATACATTTTTGTGTTGTTTTGGCTTTTGTTTTAGCACATTTGACTGGATTGTTGGCCTGCTATGTGACATAATGACAGTCCATTAATGCATTAAAAAAAAGCTACAGGTCCTTACATTTGTAGCCAGTTACAGCTATTAACCAGAAAAAATTGCTTTATTGGAATTTACTGGCACAAGGTTAAATACACACTTGAAATTTTAGCAATAGGCAGACGAGAAGACACACAGTAGTTACTTCTCTTCCAACGAATGTTTTTTTAACCACTAATATCTTAGATATGCTAATGAATCTTCATTTCATTACTGCATATGCTATGAACCGTGCCTATATCATAACAATTAAAAATATCTCCCTCAGCCTCTCTCGTTTCAGAGCTATTAAAGAATAATTACCGTCTAAGTACATAAACACTTTATGCTTTTTTATTTCTTTTTTCCCCTAGCAGTCAAGTCCTCAATTACTACTCCCTATCATATCGGTTTTATAACTGGCAACTGACATTTGATGGCAAATGGGAGGAAGCATCTGTGCTTTGGTGATTTGAGCATTCTGACACCAACTTGCCCTCCATTGCTGAAAATGAGGAGGCAATCACGCCATTCATCAGACGAATCCTAATGCAGTTCTAGTGTTCAGCAATAATTCCACCTTGCATTTATAATTGCAGGCATAGATCCCACACCTCAGTGCACAGATTAAAGCCATAAATTATTTAGTGCCTTGCATTGCCGATGGATCCACAATTCCCCTCTGTCAAGGCATTATCCTTCAGCTTAGCAACTTCTTTTCAAATGGAAGCCAGAGGATGATTTAAGATATGGTTGAATAATATGACAAAATAAATGTGATATTCCAGCCATTTGTGTTCCTTAATTAAAACCGAGAGTCTCTGAAGTGGCTCGTCAAATGGAAGTGTGCCGTGACTGCAGTAAGTCACAGCCGAGTCATTTAGCCTTTTGCGCTTAATGGGGGAATTTTAAATGACCACGCTAGTGGATGGGCATTTGTGGCATGAGGGCATTTGAAATGGCTTTTGGAGGTAGCAGCTCAATGTCAGCGATTCACATTAAGCCATAGAAAAAATATCCTTTCATCAGTGTACTCAGGGCTAGGAAATTAGCTGTTTCTAATATTAATTCCAGCCAATAATTCAAAGTCATTCAAGATTTATTGCCACATTAAAGGCGAGCTTGAATCGGATGCACAATCATGAGCTAAAACAACCCAACAATTAATTGTGCCACGTTCACAAAGCACAGGGACAAAAAGGACTAAACAAATAAATAAAAGTGCAGATTATTCTACTAACAGCACAATCATGCCTAAGAAATATAACAATTTTATTAATGTTGCATTTCAACAACCTAATCTTTGCAAATGTAAACAGTTTGAGAGTATGTACCCATGCATTTGTCTCATTTTCCTGCAAATAGATCAACACAGACAGATTATTTTCGAATGCTTAATCCAGCAAATGGGCTCCACTTCTTTTTTTTTCTCCAGGCCTGTGTGTATCAGCTTGTCAGGCTGCCACTTGAAAAGTGTCAGTCCTCCACCTAATTAAGTCACCATGCTGGAAAAGGGCTGTGCGCATCTAGACACTGATTTAAAACCACGAGGAAACAAAACATTTTAACTGCACTAACTGGACTGAAAATACACTGGAATTTATTGAGGAAAATGTCATGGAGCAGTTAAGTGTCACATGTCAAATGAGCAGCAAAATAATAGGAAGAATCCGGAGAGAAATGTAGGAACCAAATGATTTTATTAGGACATTTTGGTGGTTTTTACATATTCCCCAAGACAGATGCAAAATTGGTCATATTGTTTAACCTTGGCTGTCAATTATTGTAAATCTTTTTTTTTCCCCATGTATGTGTGCACCCGTCACTGTCTCACTAGCTGCTGAGAATTTTCTCCCACATCATGGCTAAGATTACAGCTCTTCCTGTTTTAAATCATTTTCAGTTTCTTGAACTTAAAACCATCAAAAAAAAAAAAAAAAAAAAACCCAGTTGGCCTGTTGAAAGAAGTTCAGACATACAGAATGGCGCCATGAGTCTTTAGGAAACGGTTGGAGGTGGGAAATGCGGGGATCGCAGCTGCAACACTGGCAGACGGGCCATGTTTGAGCTTTAGGTCAGCGAACTCTGGCTGTGTTTACAGGACGAAGGGGAATGGCTGAAATCTATTGGAGTCACTGCTGATTCATGTCACAGTGAGTGGCAGATAACCTGGAGGCGACCGGGGCCTGACAACCAAAACTATTACAGCCCCACATAAGACTAACATCCCTCTGGTGCACCCTGACGCCTTCCTGCCTATGTGCCCAAGCAGATTCAGCAGATGCCAGGAGGATTGAGCATCACATTTACTGTACAGGTTTGTTCGCAGATCTTAACAGGAGCAAGTTTCTGTTCTTCGCTAAGAACAAATCGCAAATAAGAAAATATCGGTGAATGCTGGAATCTTTATGTAAAAGTAGGTTTTAAGAATGGTTGAATAATGATCTCACATTGATCTTAATGTGGGTAAAGGGTGGTATAAAGAATACAGAGTATTGCACTGTGATAAAAGAAGATGTAAAGTGACAATAGAAATCCTCCGGACTTGCAGTTGCAGGCCATTACCTGTTTTTGCACATGGTCACATTATTACAAATAAGGACTTACTATCATTGTTTTTTGTTTATAAGGGTAGACAGAACACTTTTATAAGCAAACAGATGTCTTTGAAATCTATTAAAGTGAGCATTAATAAAGGAATTATTCTAGAAATTGTGCTAAATAGTAAGTATAGTGTATCGGGAGTTTTTTGAAGCACTGCTGTGTGTGGCAACAGGCCGCGTTCTGGCTCCGCGCTCCGCTAGCTAGGAGCATCTGGAGAGCTGCAGGCTGGTGGCAGAGCTCATTGTGGCAGTCCTGTTTGTGCTGACGACAGCACAGGGGCCTGGCCGGGAGATTAGGACCCGACCAAGGAGTATGATTTGTTGCTTTCATATTTTGGGCAATGTCAGCTTCAATCGGAGGCGGTGCTGTGCCCCGGGCTAGTCACACTGACACTTCTAAGAGACGCACTGATGAACTGCTGGCAATCAAGTGTGAGTTCTGCTCTATCCAGCATGAGTACACTTCCTCTCTCTCTCTCTCTCTCTCTCTTACACACACACATATACACACACACACACACTGTTGTTCAGCTGTAGAGTCAGCATGCCTCTGCTGCTTTCCAGATGGAGTATTAAAACTCCTATAAAACTGATGTAATAATGATGAAAATGAAAGCACACTGCTAAAGTGTTGCTTAGAGTTAAAATGATTATATGAATCCACTGGTTGTTGCAGTACCACCACCAGGCTGCAGGGTGCAGCAATTCCTGACTAGAACCTTTTGAACTGCCAGCGGCAACAGATTAAAGGTAGGATGAGACATACTGTATGTAATCAGCCAACAGTGTATAGAGTGTGCAGGATGCCATGCTCAGAAGTGTATTATGTCCAATGTCCCACATTACTGTGGGATCAGCTGCATCACAATAAAAGAGTATAATCAAATGTTCTTATTAATCACCCTTGACACCTTCAACACCCTCCCAAACATCTCAACTGCTCATCCTGCTACTGAGACATGGGGTGCTGTGCTGTGCCGTGCCGTGCCAGCGCGCTCTGGGGGGAAGGGAGGGGAAACACTCTGGACAGTCCATCAAGGGCAGACACACAGACGGACACATCCACGCCCAAAAGGTGATACTACTGAAACAGTTTGTAATATTGTAATATTGTTACAGATAAAAAAGGAACAGTTGTAAAACGGAACCGTTTATTACGGTGGCCGAGAAGTGCAAAACAAATTTACATTTATGTACGACAAAATTACAAACACGGAAAAGACATTTACAAACTCGGAGAGCACACTTACAAATGCCGAAAAGACAAACTGTCACAAACTCCAGTCAGACGGAAAGGGTAGGTCCCTTACGCCGGAAGTGACGATTGCTGATTAATGTCAAGGAGTGAAAAGTGTGGCACTCTACAAAGTGTTTTGTCCAACAAAAGCGGGCCAACTGGCTAAATAATAATAATTTCCACAAAATGGACAAAACATTTTGTAGAGTTACCGTCACGCCACACTTTTCACTCCATGCGAAAAAGTTTGAT
>JANCOA010000020.1:15221457-15235905 GCA_024363135.1 Leptodoras oyakawai | reverse complement strand
CAGGATGTTGTGAGCTGCAGAACAGTGAAGCCAAGTGTTGTTGTGCAGCACTAAAACTAAGTACTTTGTTGCATTAACTGATACAGCCATTAATGTATAAATGTGTCTAGAAAACACCCATTGCATTTGGCTTGAAAAATCCTTTCAGCATTACCTGAGTCAGTATTACCTGACTGAAAAGCTTCAGCAGGCACACCTTCTTCATAGCCGTCCTCAGAACCATCCTCCGCTCGATCCAGTGACGGACTCCCAGCAGAGCTGACACTTGGAGTCCTCCCATCTACAGGTGTGGTGGGGCTCTCGGCTCCTCCTCTCTCTCTTTTGTGAACTCTGGAGTGCAGAACCAGCTGATGGTAGGTTCTGAATGTTTTGCCGCACTCCTCGCAGTCTGTGGGCTTGTCTTTGCGCAGACTCAGACTCTTCTGCTCTGCCAAATCACCACCACTGAGTTTGGCCTTCAGCTCATTCCTCAAGCCTCGTCTCACCAGTTTATCACCACCGCTAGAGTCCCAGATGGAACCGAGCTCCTCTTTGTCTGAACCAAACTCCTCGTTGTCAGAATTGGAGTCGGCATTGAGCTCTTTGCTCAGGTTCGGCCCTGCGGCAATCTTGCCTCTGGTAGCCAACTGCCAGGCCTGGTAGGTGTTGAATGGGTCCAACTGAGAGATCCAGCGGCCAGGCTGGCATTTTTGCTCAGCATTCTTAGAAGTTCTCTGTAAACTGACACACTGGAGAAAGCATTCCTGAGAGACCGGCATCTCCAGATTTCGCTGGCTTTTATCACGCACGGTCTCCTCAGGTTCCGGTTCTCGGTTGTGCACTTTGCTGTGTTCGGCTAGCACTTCCTTGTTGAGGAAGAAAAACCCACAGACCATGCACATTTTGTAAGCCGTCATCACAGGTGATTCTGGTCGATCTTGGACAATGCCATTGACCATGATGGGCGCCTCGGCGTCCTGGCCCTTGCTGGATTTGGATTTGCCATGGGTCCTCATGTGATTCTTGAGAAACCAGGGTTCCTTGAAGCGCCTGCCACACAGGCTGCAAGAATAAATGAAGGAGTCCTTATGTTTCCGCATGTGAGCCTCAAGCACAGCAACATTTTCAGTGGCTTGCCCACACACATCACAGCTCAGCTCTTCATTCGCCTCATCCTGGCACGTTTTGGAGCTAATCCTCTCACTGTGCGTTAGGAACTCAGCCTCCACACGCAGCACGGCAGGAGCGTGGAAAGTGGTGGGGTGCTGGGAGAGGAGGTGCGGCCCAAGCTCATCTTCACTCTCAAACGTCTCATCACAGAACATGCAGGCCAGAGGTGAGCCACCTGCCAACTGCATTTCAACCTTCTCAGCCAGGCTCATGTGGGCTGTTACACTGGAGCTGGAGCCAGAGCTGGGCATAGTGGCACTGCTGTGGTTGAAGATGTCATGGCCTAGCCCATCAGGACTCTCCACATGTGGAATCACTGTGTGTGTGGGCATGGCAATGACAATCCTTATACAACACCTTCAGAAAATATGTATGGAGACTACAGGCTCTCTGAGGCTCTCGCATGAAATACAATTCTTGGAACACAAAAATGAGGAATTCCTTTTCCAAAGAAGAGACTACTCATCAGATTTCATACAAGCCTCCAAAAAAGTTGATCCTTAGAAAGTTTCATGGTGAACCATGCAAAACAGTTCGGGCCTGTCACCAGAAAATGTTTACACAAGAAATCTCTTCATATATCTTATGATTCACAGAAAGGAATTATGTCCTGGCAGGCAGAACCTGAAAGGAAAGCAAGAGGAAGGAGAATGTCAGGTGTGGCCTTTTCTGAACAAGATCCCCAACTTTAACAATGAACTATCAAGAAAAACATTTGTGCTATGTACTCAATATGTGACATGCAAAGGCATTAACAGAATCCATTAGAAACCTCCCTATATGTTTTAACCATTTAAAGCTTTTTTTTTGCATGTTATTGTAAATAATGTTGAGGTCCAAGTACAGAACAAACTCATACACATGGAGCCAAAAAAATGCTTCCAGCCCACATAATCTCTCCCAGCTAACTTGATGTCAGAACAAACTTGCAGATGTTTAGCCTATGTGAAACAGTGTCCCTGTTTACCTAAAACAATCAAAGTGAACAGAATAGTCACCATCTACCCTACCCTAAACAGAAAAGTTCTCAAAAATGTCCCAAACACCAGCAGATCTCCTTTCTGCACTAAAATGTAATGTTAGTCAGTCAAGACACTTAAAAGAATCTACTTGTAATGACTTAAATATCAATCATGATACAAAGGATTAGTTCTGGTAAACTAATTTGATTGGCCAATTGGCCACGATTGCCGATTTACTGTGTAAGATTCTAAAACTAGCAATAGTTCATTACACTGAAACTGTTAGTACATATACTACAGGCTGTCCATCAATGCTCTATTATATGCTCAGTTATATTATTATTTATTGTCACTCTGATTAACGGGGTTACTACACTACCCACAATGCCATTTGACTGGTCTCCAATAGCGGTGCAGAGTGATTAAAAGCTTCAGCTCTACCTAAACAACACAGCTATGCAGTAATGCTTTATTCTTTCAGTCTATCCAGATCTCTCACCTTGTGAGAGACCATCTTCTCACAGAAATAAATCATAAACGGAAGCATGTATTATAAGTATTACAGAGTTAATTCAACTCAATTTTATTTCTAAAGCGCTTTTAACAATGTACATTGCCACGAAGCAGCTTTACAAAGCCATAAAATCCATACGCAACTTTTAACTTGTACAAATTTTATTCTGAAATGACCAAGACAGGGGTGACGGTGGCTGAGATGAAACTCCCTAAGAGGAAGAAACCTTGAGAGGAACCAGACTCAAAAAGAAACCCGTCCTCATTTTGGGTGACCGATAATAATAATAATAATTAATAATCCCTTCTTTAACTGAGTGCTATATAGTAAAAAAAAAACAAAAAAAAACAGTAAATTCATTAAAGTTTTATCTTCATGAAGTCTAGTTTGTTGAAGTTAAACTGGTGGATGGAGGTTTAACTGATGGAGTGTAAAACAGTTAAAGGTGATTAGTCCTAGCTATCCTAAGAAGGCTGTTTATACCAAATTCATGGTTTCTAAGTGTATCTTTACTGACACTTAGAGTGGATTTTTCCATTACCATGTAATTTTCTCAACCAACGCTTCCAGTCAGCATTAAAACTCAACATTATACAAAAAATATGATATAACTCTCAGTGTATAACAGAATATACCCTTGTATACGTTTAGTATTTTGGGCAACACTAATGCTTTTGTAAAATGACATAACTATGGCGTGGTTTGTAAAAAAACAAACAAAAAAACTCAGAATAAGAAAGCTGCAATGTTTAGTTATGTGTTGAATTCGTTCATTCAGGGGTTTTTTCTCTGCTTCACTACAAGACCATTATTATATTGCTCTTGGTGAAATAAACCAGCTTCCCAGGTTAGGCCTGTGGTTGCCTTCTTAGCTATAGTCTGGATAGTGTGATTTAATATCCACCAACCTACTAACTAATGAATTCAAGTCTCTTAAGGTATCTCTGTAAGGTTCTTCATTCATCCTTCAGTTCATCCTGCTGTAACACGCTGAAACCACCAGAAGTGAAAGGGCGACAAAGTGCACATGAAGCACTTGTTGAACGTCAGCTACAGAAAGGTGTCTGTCAAAGCCCATGTGTTTTATAAGCCTGTGTTAGTTGTTTTTTGTTTTACAATCACGGCTGAAAATCCGCTAACACACATCGGATGGACAATCGTTTGACACATGGGGGGAAAAAAGAGCAAGGCACCAGCTGTGGCTCGTCTTCTCTTTCTTTTGTCAGGGCTTCACCATGCGGCTACGGCAAAAAAAGAAAGAACAGGGCCATCGTGGGAGTAACAAAAGCACCCAAGTTCATCGATATTTTACACGCAGGCTTTGAGAAAGGCTGAGCCGATGAGCGAGTCGGGTTTAGCCGCCGCACTCGCTGTGCCTGGGCTAAAGAGCAGCACTGCTTCTCTATCGGCCCATTGTGTGCATTAGGACCGAGGTGTGCACAGAAATGATCAAAACCTGCCCCAGCTCGCCACTTTCAACTCTCTTCTACTGGGAAAACACGTTTCCAAACGGCGAACGAGCCTGTGCAGCTGGAACAGAACAAGCAAAAAGTTTATTACCTTTACAGCGTGTAAGTCACACTGGTGCTCGGCTGCTCTCCGCACTGCTCATTGCTCTTTCCCCCGACATTAAAACGCTCGGTGTCGTAAAGCTGGCGCAAATCAACCCTCTTCACCAACTACTACAAACCCTTCCTCTGATGTCTTCATCCTCAAGCTGCTTTCACATCACTCACACACTCACTGCAGTGGAAATCAGCACGAATCGAGGTTTCAGGGTTTGGCAGCGTTACAGCTGCTTGTGAAGATTAAACAACAATAACACGCGAAATAAAAGAAGAGGAGAAATGAAGTGGGGAGAGACGTAAAGTGAAAGCAGATCAGTCTTGTAACCACCCAAACTCGCGATGTTAAAGGCTAGACTCAAGCCGTGCGAGCATTTGGGGCCATAATTTCCTGACACGTGATCATCTTAAACCTGATCAGCAACTCCAAACTGTTTCACTGCCTTTACACAGTAACATGTCCACAGCCCAGATCCCAGATCCAGAGCCCAGAACCCTGAGACCCAGATCCCAGAACCCCGAGACCCAGACCCCCGAGACCCAGATCCCCGAGACCCAGATCCCCGAGACCCAGATCCCAGAACCCTGAGACCCAGATCCCAGAACCCTGAGACCCAGATCCCCGAGACCCAGAGCCGCTGATAATCAATCACCTGGTGTCTTTATTCCCTCACTATAACACCAGTAGCTGGCTCAATCCTCCCTGCTATCAAAATAATGTATAGCAATAATTCAACAAGTCAACTAATTCGTTTTTAATGCTTATATTATCCTGAATATTATCTAAACCAACCCTATAGTTATTATCTTCCTTGTCGAGAAGCCCTGCTTTGCGTGCTTATGTAATTAGTTGCATAAACCTCACGCTTTATTGAATAATGTGTGAAGACATCTGTGTAGCTCCATGTAGCTCTACATCAGATTGTTCCATATTAGTCGGTTTGTTGAGAAAGAAAGCAGGTGGAAGCAGAAGCAGAAGAACTAACTACCGATTAGAGTCCCAGCTCCGTATCAATTCATTCCTTGTGGCTTTAGAGCATCAGCTCTTGCAGTTCCTGCCTTAACTTTCTAAACACGATAAGTTTCCTATCGCTTACCACTCCCTACCTTCTCCAACCCTATCGAGCAACTGACCGAACAGGCTAAGCCAGCCAGCTGAAACACGTCCACCTTACTGTGATATATATTGATAACAAAAACATGGCTAACGTTAGCCACAAGACCAACTTCACAGCTACCGACAAAAAAATAGGGAACTCACCAATACCTACCAATACGTCCAGTCGTCAGGTACTCTCAATCTAATAGAGCGACTTATTATAGCAGGACTATATACATAACGACACTTGTGTCGAACTCGTAGACAGACCAACTTGTCCGGGGAATAAGTTGTATTGTCAGTAGCTGCGTTAGCCAATTGTTCGCTGGCCAAAAAGCTCGCTTTCAATGTTTGCAAATCTCGCTCACTATGCAGCTGTTGCATTCAGAGGCGCGCTCCCGAGTCGCTCCATGGAACGTCACGCCGGCGGCGCGCTCACATAGAGGGCACCTAAAGTCACGTGTTCCACAAACTATTCTTCATCAGAACTAGTTTAGCAGAGATGCCACACTGTATATCGGGTTCAATCGTCTTTCTAGTCAGCTTTATTGTAAACACAGCACCGTTTATAACCTTAACCTTATAACCCATTCGGTCCGTTTAAAGAATAAGGGGAAGCTGCTGACAGCTCTTGACGTTTTCCTCTCGCAGACTTTACATGAACACTGTGTGATTCTGTGTGCAACAGTGTGCAAATAGACCCAACTTCACTGTTATGTGTTTATGTCAATTTAACCCCACCATATCCTGTTAGGATTTCAGAAGAAATCAGAATATTGTATCTGAATTCCGATCTTAATCATTTCATGGCATGTGTGATAATATTGGCGTCGCATATCTTTGAAAAAAAAGGCACCAAACAGCAGGAAACAGTTGTTTGCAAGAGCAGGGACTAACATGTCTACTGCACTACTCACTAATTCTACACACACACACACACACACACACACACCATGTGGGGCTGGGGGAGGGGGGAACACGCCGAGGTAATAACAGCCCTAAGTCAACCTATACAGACCTAAGTTATAGCTTTTAGAGTCTTCTTGAGATGATAAGTGGAGATACATTATTTAAATGTTAGATTAGTGCAGCTAGTTTCAGGTTTCATAACAATTTCGAGATGCCATTTAGTGTATATATATATATATACACACAAAATGAGTAAGGGTTATTCCAATACAACCAATACCTGTGAAAAAATAACTGTGATCTCTAAGTTTATTTCAGTCCCTTTTTATGTTTATAAATGCAGCTTATATAGGCTGTACTATATACAGCTTCATATAGTATGTGTCATTGTATGCGGCTGTTCCATAAAGGAGGTTAGCTAATCTCCGTGTACACTTACTACACATACAGAACAGTTGGATGTTTAAAGCCATAATAACCCAAGACTCCAAAACAGAACATAAGGCAAAATGCCTGAAACTTCTGGCTACCATTTCACTACTGAGAATTTTTTTTTTTTAAAGCACAGGCCATATTGATTTTGGCCAAGCTCACAACCCCCTCTCTGGGTGCTGTAGGAGGGCTGTGGTTTGCAGTTTACAGAGGTACAACTTGACCTACAAACCTAGCTGTCCTTTAACATGTAACATAGTGGTGTGATGTTGAATTTGCTGGAGTGGAGAGTAGGAGGGTGATTAGAGTTGACCTGGCAATCTGTAGCTTGTATCACCTGGCATTGCCTCCTTCATATTATATGCATGTGAATGAACATGCACACCCCCTCCCCCATGCTTCCACCCCTATAGAGCACAAGATGAAGAGTTTTGGAATCTCCCTAAGGACCTTATTTATTTGACTATTGTTCGTTAAGTACAACGTGCACCCATGAAAATAGGATTTATATTTTTCATCTTACACTGAGGACCACTAATTAGCTAAAGCTAGCTTTTGATTTTTCATTTCTAGCTACTTGTGCATTTATGCTGTATGTAAATAGCACAATTATATGAACGTTTTTTGTCATTGTTATTTACAAGTCGTTTACTGCAAAATGCTATTTCCTTTACATGAGGAAAACAACATGAAAAACAGGGTGGCAGGAATTACAAACTATGTAATGGCTTGTCTTGATGTCTAAGTTTCTTCTTTCTTCTTCTCTTCAACTTTACCATTCGTAATATATCTTAATTGATATCTTCAGTGTTTAGTGTTGATGTGTAAAGGAGGTCCTGAGGTCATGTTACTATCTGTGTAGAGTTTCTGTGCAAGATCTCCCATTGTCCTTCAGGTTTTCCTCATTTCCACACACTTCCCAAAGACATGACTGTAAGTGGATTGGTTAGTCTAAATAGCCCCTAGGTGTGAATGAGTATGTGAATGTGAGTACGCTTTGAGATGAACTGGCATCATGCCTCACATTCAGCATACCCAGGATAGACTCTGGATTATCTGCAACCCAAACATTTGTTTGTGTAGTTATATAATATATTAATTCATTCATTCTTGCATTCATCTTCTTGGCCACTTATTCTTTTTCAGGGTCACGGGGGAGCTGGTGCCTAGCCGGCCACATAGGGCGCAAGGCAGGAACAACCCTAGACAGGGCACCAATCCATTGTAGGGAACACACACACACACTCACACACTCGCCAACACACTCGGGCCACTTTAGAAACGCCAATCAACCTAATGTGCATGTCTTTGGACCGGAGTACCCGGAGAAAACCCACAAACCCACTCCACACAGAAAGGACCCAGACCGCCCCACCCAAGGATCGAACCCGGAACCTTCTTGCTGTGAGGCGACAGTGCTACCCACCGAGCCACCGTGACACCCATTATATAATATAATATTTGTATCAAATAAAAATGTAAAGCATTTCTTTATCTTTACCCTTTTTATATCTTTAGTGATATAATGGTTTCTCATTTGTTCACAATAATGGTGCATCAATATGAGGAAAGCAGCATGAAAACAAAAATGAATGGCTAAGATCAATGATGCAATGAGATAATTTGCAACATAAAACAGCTGTACATTTAAAATACCCGAAACTGCCAAGAAGAAATATTAAGGTACAGAGACAGCAGATTACAATAAGTGCACTATATAAGATATAATTAACTTAAAAGAAAGAGGAAGTAAGTACACCAAAGGATTTACTTTAGACCTGACATCTTACTGTGACTACAAATAGCCCTTTATGCTGGGTTATATAGTATCTCTTTGATGAGATCCATATCAAAACCTGCCATTCATTGCTTGCTACAGTCATTTCATTGAAGAACGTGCAGACTGAGTAAACGCTGTGTTGTTACGGTTCATGTTTACGAGCTCATGGCTTGCTGCTGTCTTTTCTCCGAAGAAAGAGGGAGCTCTTAGGCAATGGCTACAGCTGTCGGGGAGGAGATAAGTCGAACAAATCCACATCAGGCCATGTTAGTCAGCATTTGCCAAAACACTTCGATGAGCTGAATGCCTCCCACTCCACTTCCTTGTGCTGTGTTTAATGACTGCAAAACAAACCTAAGCCTCTCAAACACAGGTTCATAACATCTTAGAACTTGCATAGGCTCATAAAAGACAATTAAAAATTAATTACATGGCTGAGATACAGCCTGTGCACTGTTGTATGAAATATACAGCGCAGCCAATGATGTGACTTCCTCTTCCTAAACTTAAGTTAGTTCAAAATGCCTAAACTAACTTTTTTCATGTCATTGCATGATACAGATTTGATCATGGCTTTTCAGCATGTCAGTGATTTATCTGCAATTTTATTTAATTGTATAACATGATCTTGACATCATCTGCTTTCACCAATGAATAGAAAATGTATTTTTACAGTAAACTTTTAGCATACAATATTTTATATAAATGTGTTTGGTTAATAAAGTTAAGCATGGTAAAATAATGCACAGTAAAAGTATCACAGAGTCAGTAATACTTTTATGATAAAACTTAAAATATCTGTTTATAGCTAGAAACTTTCCAAAAGCACTAAACATATTCTTCCCATTATTGCTCACTTTTTTGTCTGCAGGGATTGTTCTGTGTTACGTGAACATAGGGCATGTTTCAAATAATGTGTGGATCTCTTTCACCTTTGGAGAATTCTTGCTTCTTCCTGAGTTTCTGTCATACAAACAAGTCTAGAATGGTAATCAAAGGCACCACATGTGACATACCGAGGCCTCCTGCTCATTTGCTATTGTTGTGGCACCACAAAAGCTCTGTGAGCAGCTAGTAATCTGGAATGGGGTTATTATCTCTGGGGGGGAGATGAAGCTGCCTGAAAAAGATATGTGTAAATGTAAAAAAAAAGCAAGTAACAGTAAAAAGTCAAAGGCGTGCTTTGGCTTTTACACAAGTGTGCATATAAGGTGTATATAATGAGGTAAAAGGTTTATCATGTACATTAGAGTGTGTTATTTGCAATTCCCTATATCTACAACAGAGCTTTGGAGTTATCTATCTAGCATTTATTGAAGAGCTCATGATAAACAAGTGAGCAAGAATGTTGTGTTTGTTCAGTCTGGTGATTAGTTTAGCTAAAATATTCTCATGCAGGCAGTCATGTTGTCTGATCCTTATGTATGTTTTAATCAAAATCATCCAGTCAAAGACAAAATGTTCAAGGAGTGTTTGTGACATTATACATGTTTCAATGCAACTGTAGCATGACAGCGCAGCAGAATTTTCCTTTTCAGCGAGTGTGAAGTTGTCACAGTTGGGCCACGGGGAGGGGGTGGGTTCCCTCGGGCATTAAATCAGCCTGAATAGTAACAAAAGCATGAAATAGAACAGAATGTGTTGTTATTTCTTCTGAATGATTAAGTTTAAAAACTAAAAGAAAGATCAGGGAACGCATGCATGGTAATATAATAAAAACCTAGAAATCTACTGGATGTAGAAATAGATATGAGACAAAAATCCATTCTATTCTATTCTATTCTATTCTATTCTATTCAGTATATATGCATGAAGTATGTCTGTGCTGTATAAAGGTAGTATTTGCACTGTACACTAACTCTACAATTTAATGAAAAGTATTGATTTATAAACACAGTTTGTTTGTGAATGTATTAAATAAAATATTTGAACTGAATAGCTTTCAGTTAAGTTAAAAACTTAACACTGGCCTTTCTGTTCTATTCTATTCTATTCTATGCGATGGAGGTTATATAAAAAATTATTGGTAAAACGTTACACTTAGCACTTTGATTTAACACTTTAAAAGATATTGAAAACACTGTGCATATAGTGTGAGCATGCTTGTATATTCAGTGACTAACTTGTGTGTTTAATGGCTGCCTGAGAAATGTGAATGCCTGTGAATGTGTGTGTGTGTGTGTGTGTGTGGGGTGAAGTCTGGTTTTGTCTTGATGTGTCAGGAGCAGCTGACTTCATTGTTCTCACTGTGACTCTCGCAATAGCCTGCTTGGAATGGAATGTCTGCTAGATAATAATATTAATAATAATAATAATATTAATAATAATAACAATTGTTATTATTATTATTAATTTTATTTTATTTATTATTTATTTATTTTATTTATTTTTATTATTACTTTTTTAAAATTATTATTATATTATTATTTTTTTCTTGGTTAATTAAATCCATAAGAAGCAGAGGGAGAAAAAAAACAGACATAAATAAATAAAAACATTTCTTACAATAGATAATTTTACTAAACAAAGGCAGGGAAATTCAATTATTAGTATGAATGAATCACAAGTATCTCAACATAGCAATTTGGGTCTTAAAACATACACACATACTGTTAAAGTGCATGTACTGAGAACTATAATTACACTGCACTTAACTCCTGATAAACTAATGACTTATATTAGTTGTTTAAACTTTATTTCATATAATTGAGGGTTTTTTTTACATTAAGTTTCCACTTCTGTCTGTAGAGATTATATTTAAAAAAAGGTCAGAGAAATTAGTAATAAGCATGGGCAGAATGAACCCTGAGAACAAATTCGACAGGTTAGGGGCCAAGCAAGTCCTTTGTTCTGCAAATCTATGACTGAAGTTGCAGCTCAAGCCCAAACAGGCGGCTTTTGAAATGGAAACGTTGCTGCTGGATGCACTGTGACATGACAAGTGGGGGTAAATGTTGTTGAGATAAAAGGCCAGGTCATCTTTCTGTCCCTGCCATTGTGCATACTGGCTTAGGATGAGCACTCGGCTTGGCAGCATATGCTGATGTTTTGATGGATTTTCCCTTTTGCGTTGTGGAAACTTTTGCTGGTCCAAAAAGGCAAAAAGAAATTCTCACTGTCAAACTATACTAAATGGTTACATACAATGAAAATATATATCTATGTGAATAACTGTGGTTGAATGAAGTTCAACTCAACAGGATGTGGTTTGAGAGTCTAAGGCTTCCAGACACCATGTTGTAGAACAGCGTGTATGAAGAATAAGTATTTGCAGCAGATTTCATATTATTACTTTTCAGCTTATGACTAAATTTGGGATAAGTGACTAAGACAAAGAAGAGATTCCAAACACACACACCCTTTGTACGCATATGTGCGTAGTAGCCTGGCGTGTTGTATATATGTATCCACTAATTGGTTGTTATCTTTCTGCCAGGAAAATGCAGCAATTCCTATAATTCATATTATCCTGCAATTCATGTGATCCATCCCAACCATAATTCAATTTCATAAGATTGTGCTCTAGTCAACTACTCTTGTTGGAATTCCTACTAATTTGGAAACATAACAGGTTCCATTATTCATAAAGTGGCTTGGGACCGCAAGGGTCTTGAAACCTGATGCCTGCAGCCTCTCCCTTCCTCTCTCCCTCCTTCTCTCTCTCTATCAGACAGAGGGTTTTGAGGCAGTTCTGTCTGTGACACACATTAACACTGACATGGGAGCCTCTAGGCCTACTGCCACCCCCCTGCCATGGCCTCCTTCCCTTTACACTGCAGCTGATAACACTGACAATGTAGCTCTTTAGCCCTAATCAAAGTACTTTTTTTCATGGGATCAGAATGCCTAGAAAAAAGTGTATTGATTTGTTTGAATGGCCTCCATGAAAAAAAAATGTTTTAGCCATGTTGTACCCTTTCATTTTATTAACAAATACTGCACAATTACAATTACAGAGACAGAAGATTTCATCTCATTGAGCATTAGTTGATTATAAGCAAAACAAAAAAGTAATGCAAGTCTGTGTCTCTCAAGTTCAGAAATACAATTACAATTCAGAACATGTAAAATTGGGACAGTTTCTCTTTAAATATACAGTAAGAGCAGATGGAAGTTCTCGTACTCAATACCATTTCACAGAAAGCAATTAAACTGCATCCACCATAAGCTAGTGAGTATTCAGTAAGAGAGAGTAAGAGAAACCAGATGGATTTTCCCCCCATATGAACAGTGTGCTAATTTCAATATATTCCACAGTTAGTAAAGGCTTGGTTACAGATAGCGTATGTTTTCAGTAGTACCAAAAAAAGAAGTGCCCATTTTAAAAAGCTAATAACTAAACGGTTCGGTAATTACGTTTGTCTGTGACAGGGTGACATGATAATATGTTAAATAAAATACGAGCAATGGGCAATGAGGAATGTGTTAAGAGATAAGATTTTATTAACGTTACCAACATTGTTAAAACCACCATGACGTTGGAGGTTTAGATGAGACGCTGTAATGGAATGAGTAAGTCTTTGCAGATTGTTTTTACAGCCGTATGAATGATTATTGTGCACGAATGTGCACCAATCAGATGTTCCACTTAAAAAAATACAGAAGCTGGAAACATGAAAGTGGTTGTAATACATCCTGCATGTGATAAATACCATATCAAAGAGTTAAGCGTGACAGGATAGACAGGCTTGACTTTTACGTTAAGGTTCCCATTTAAGAGGAACTGCATGTCATAGCAAGGTTGTGTAATCCCCTTTTTAGCTCTCCACCATCACACTTTCTTTATGATTCTTGCAAAACATGCAAAGCCTTACGTTTTTAGCATTTCAACATCGACATTCAGCAATTATTTGCTAAAGAAAGAACCATTTCTAAGTTACTTTGACAGTATTTAAAGTATAGAATTTTGGCGATGGGAATGAATCATTGGAATGGCCAGTTTTATGATACTTTAGTTCTCGGTTCACCTCAGTAGTGGAGATTAAATAGGAATTAATCCCTGGTCTCTGGTCAGGACATTCAGATAAGGATACCTATTTACAAGCAAAGAGTGTTTTCTGTGCAGACGATGAATCCAAAGCAAGCAAGGTTTTCATTTGGCCTTCTCTGGTGCCACGGGCTCCGTTTGTACTCCAGCGTCAGAGTGGCGTTTTTGACCCTGAGAAACAATCAAAAGGTGGAAGCAGATGGAGGCTTAGTTTTAATAATTGCTTTTTTAGTATGTTTCACAGCCTTGAGCACAACCGATCACAACCTGTCTGACAACCGGATTCTTATTTAAATGCTTCCTTTATGCATCTAGCTCAAACATGTTCTCACTCAAGTTCACTGCTAGCACTAGGACTGACATATTTATTGATATATTTATTTAAGGTGTATATATATTTTAGTGATACACAGTTTAGTGTACTATATTGGATTGGCTGATTTAATATAGAGATGAGAAATTATATGAAATACTAAATAATAAAAAAAAAATTAAATATGCTCAATTTTACAATGCCTTCTCTTTTTTTTCTTTTCTTTCTTTTTTTTTTTTTTTTTTAGCATATATAACACATAATATGGAGAGGAATCCAGGTACATTCAAGACCTTTTCTGGAAGAGCACTAAGAATAGTATGTGAGCTTACAAGCCTATTTTTGCCAGATGAGGTCACCTAGTGGTTAGGGCTTGTCACTGTTGGTCAGAACCCGACATGAAACAGTGCTAATATATACAGGGGTTAGACAATGAAACTGAAACACCTGTTATTTTAGACCACAATAATTTATTAGTATGGTGTAGGGCCTCCTTGTGCGGCCAATACAGCGTCAATTCGTCTTGGGAATGACATCTACAAGTCCTGCACAGTGGTCAGAGGGATTTTATGCCATTTTTCTTGCAGGACAGTGGCCAGGTCACTACGTGGTGCTGGTGGTGGAAAACGTTTCCTGGTATGCTGACATTACCCTGGATACTTGGCTCACAGATGCGCCAGCAAGACGTGCACCAACAATTTGTCCTCTTTTGAACTCTGGTATGTCACCCATAATGTT
>JANCOA010000020.1:15046474-15058186 GCA_024363135.1 Leptodoras oyakawai | reverse complement strand
TTGCCGGCTGGGCACCGGCTCCCCCGTGACCCCGTAACTGGGAATAAGCGGTACAGATAATGACTGAAATGACTGACAGTGTATTGGGTTTCCATAGTGACATGCACTATACGTGCCAAATTGAAAAGCAAAACCGCTATTATATCATGTTTTCACATCGCCTGACCTCTTTACTGAAAAGCAATACACAAGGATTTTCATTTTCAAAACACCATGCTGAAGCTGTGTCACGGTTGAATATAATACACCTTGAAATGTAGTCAAGGTACAACTTGATACGCGATGCCCGTGAGATTACGTTTAAACACTGACATGGTGGAAACGTGGCAAAATGGAAAACCAAAGAGCCATTACGCTGACTTAATGTCGATCTCGTAACAGAAAAAACAGTGTTTGTGGATTTGCAGGAATTTGCACGAATGCTGAATTTGTGACAGAATTTAATACAACCCCCCGTAAATTGCAGCTCAACTTCATTGTATTCCTCTGTGCAGGGTTGTGAATGTGCCAAAACTAAACGCAATGCACGTGATAGAATTTTGTTAGGGAGCAGTGCAGTATTCATGCCACATTGAAATGCTGTGCAATCAGAATCCTCTACTGAATGTGGCTGAGAAAGCAGTCAAAAGAAATCACGCATAGCTGTACTAGAAAGACAAACTTTCTTTTCTTTTGGCTTTCTTATATCAAACTGCTGACTGGGACAGGTATTTTCAGTTGTCCTGCTTACAGTTGGACTGCTAGAACCTGGACCCGATCCAGATTGTTCCTCAGTGCCTTTTTGACATTTCGGCGAAGTCTTCACCCCCGACCGCGAGGACCTGGGACATGTTCTCTAAAAGCCACTTGACTTGTAACGCACCATCCTCAGAATTATTATTTGTAGAATTATTTTATTCAATTATTTTATTCAAAAGACTTTTTTCTCTGGATTAAGGTACAGCTCCAAGTGATTTCTTCTGACCAGTTTCTCAGCCATACTCCCTACTCGGTATTGGATTCTGATTGGACAATGATTCCATTTAACTTTGGTAGGAATACCACACGGCTCCTTGACGATATATACTCACATTCGTTGGGTTTTGATTAATATTGGTGCTGTTGATCGATTTTTAAAAATGAACTAGTTAATCATACAGTTCTCTGTGATTAATTGTGATTAATGGCTTTTTTTTTAAGACTGAAGCTCGTAATAATGGATGTTTCAATGTAATGTCACTGAAGTTATGCAAAAATCAACACACAGGATAGATAGATAGATAAAAAAAAATTATAGATAGAGAGAGAGAGAGAGTACTTTATTTATCCCCAAGGACAAATTTGTGTCTTGCAGCAGCAATACATATAACAACAAAACACAAATATACAAAAGATAGAAATAATATACAAAATACAAAATAGATATAGTGCAAATAATCATGTCAGAAGCAAATGTACAAATGTGCAAGTTATGCTATTGGTGCATGACCCCTCTCAATCAGGACAGGGGTGAGTCATTATATAAAGTTATTGCAATGGGCAGAAATGATTTCCTATAGCGGTCCGTCTTACAATGAAGCTGCAGAAGCCTCTTCATGAACACACTCTTTTGTCTGTTCAGTAGATTGTGTAAAGGGTGCATTGTGTTCTCCATTATTTTGATCAGTTTGCGTAGCATCCTGCTCTCAACAGCCATCTCTATGGGCTCTAGACTAGTTCCAAGGACAGATCCAGCCTTCCTTAAGAGTTTGTTTAGTCTCTTTAAGTCGCTGGCTCTGATACCACTTCCCCAGCAGATGGCTGTGAAGAACATTGCACGTTCCACAACATACTTGTACAACATCTTGATGCATATATTGAAGAACCTAAGCTTCCTCAAGAAGTAGAGTCTGCTCTGTCCCTTCCTATGTACAGCTTCAGTGTAACATCTCCAGTCTGTTGTCCAGGTGAACACCTAAGTACCTGAAACTCTGCACCACCTCCAACTCTTCTCCCAGGATGGATATAGTGTTTGGAGCAGTACTGGTCCTCCCAAAATCCACTATCATCTCCTTCATCTTGGTCAGAAGCAGATGGTTGTTTCTACACCATTCCACAAAGCAGTGTACCAGTTCTATGCATTCAGTTTCCTGTCCACTGATGATACCCCCAGAGTCATCTGACAATTTCTGTAGATGACAGAACTCATAGTTGTACTGGAAATTCAAGGTGTACAAAGTAAAGAGGAAAGGTGAGAGTACAGTCCCCTGTGGTGCTCCTGTACTGCTGACCACCTGCTCAGACAAACTGTGGTCTGATATCAGATATTCAGTAATCCAGGAGGTCATGGAGGCATCAGTCTGCATGTTTTGGAGCGCTGAATGGTGTTAAGGAAGTAAAAAAAACATGATCCGTTTCTTAGATTCTTATATATTGTATTCAGCTTTGCAGATTATTTTTGGGCAACAGTGAATCTTTCCACCTAAAACTCCTTCCATATACATTTCCAAAAATCCTTCCTTGTCCATATCCATCTTTAGCCAGGATGGTTTAGTTCGGCAGAAGACATTGTCACTGATCACAGGTCAGCCACCACATGAAGTAAACCAACACAGCGGGGTTAATTGGGGTTTTTTCTGTATTAAATATTTCAAATTAACAGCACTACTTAATATTTATGGATGCTTTAATGCCTATGGATAGCTGCCAGGCTATAGTCTTGTCGATATTCTTCTGTGGAGGTCTTCATCTCTGCATTAGCATTGTATTGCTTTCAAAGCCATTTCTTTCCCTCCTTGTTTGTTTGCCTGCTGTGGGTTTGCAAAAAAAACCTTTTTTTTCTCTTTTGTCTATTTATTCACAGTACTTGAAACTGTCCTTGGTGCCTGCAGGTTTTTATCAAACCACATACCAGACTGAGGTGTGTAATAAAACAGTGATTTACCTGCTTAGAGAGGCCTTGAAAGCCCATCCTTTTTCCAACAACGCTAAGTGAGTTGAGCTATGAGTCACTGCCATTATTATTGGGGGACCACTGGGAGAGAGTTTCAGCAAAAGCAAATGCCTATAAAGGTCCTTGATATTAAAGACTTTCAGTTTAACTCTGGACAAACAACATTCCATCAAAAAGCCATTTTAATAATGGTGGCAATTGCTAACTATACACAGCAGAGTTCAATTCAAAGTCTTTGAAATAGGAGCACCAGACACAGGCAGACACTGTTTAGACTTGGCAGAACAAATTTCTTGCGCAAAATCATTGCTCCAATTGTATTCTGCTGAAATGCCCTCGTGTTAAGGTAGCTCAGACTGTATTAGAGCGACAAGGCCAATTTTGCTGTACACTGAACTCAATTGGGTTCAAGAGCGAATGATGAATATGCAACGATCAAGCAGAATTTCAGCTAAACGTGTTAAACAACTTAGAAAATGACACCTTTTGTTTGGCCCACCCTAGTCATCAGAAATATTGGAACACGTAACTGACTTGTGTTTCTTCTTACCCAGGTGTGCTTGGTTAGATTTATTGCATTAACATGGTTGTATGCCCAGCAGTGGCAGCTTGGTGATGCTGGGATTTGAACTCATGACTATCCAATCACTGGTTCAGTGTCTTAACCACTGTCCAGGTTTTAGTTTTTTGCCCAGTATTATTGTTTAAACAATGAATAACTCTAAACTCTGGAGAGGAATTCGTGCCAAAACGTGAAACGCAATGCACACAATATATTGTTTTTCCAAAAGAAAACACGATTACATTGTTTTTCACACCGCTTCACCTCTTTAATGAAAAACAAAACACAACGATTTGCATTTTCAAAAAGACATGCTGAATTTGTGTCACAATTACATACAGAACTCAGAGTCACCTCACTGAAATTCAGTGCACATGAGATTCCATTTAAACACTGACATGTGGAAAAAGTGCCAAAATGAAAAGTATTGTCACTCGATCTCTTAACAGAAAAACAATGTGTGTGGATTTGCATTTAAAGAATGAAATGCTGAATTCGTGTCAGAATTGAAAACAAAGCACCTTAACGTGCAATCAGCTCAACTGCACTGTATTCCTCTGTGTGGCTCTGTGAACGTGGCAAAAAGAACTGCAAAGCGCCTGATTGTTTTTCGACGACCCTGTGAACGTGCCAAAAGGAAATGATTGTTTTTCAAAGAGGAGGAGTGCGGAAATCGGGCCCGAATGAAATGTAATCGCTGTCTGATTTAGGGGTGTGGCAGAGAAACCAGTCAGAAATCGCTCGTATACCGAATTTAAGGTACCAAGTTCGAATTTAAGATACCAAGTTGTTTAACAAAGCTAGATGTAAATATCAAAACAACAGAATTGTGCTTGCAGTTCACATACTCTCAGAGGGAACAGTATGTCATTCTTAGTAATGTCTTTGCTCCAACAGTGGCATCGCACTCCTACGACCCAGGAGACCGACGGCTTCCAGGTGAAGAGGCCCGGAGACATGAATGTGCGGTGCACGCTGCTTCTCATGCTTGATTACCAGGTGTGAGCCATACTACTCCATTATAGTATACAATCAGTCCCAACTACTTTTGGTATTACATTTTAATATAACAATACTTTCGCAGGATTTCCATATATATATATATATATATATATATATATATATATATATATATATACACACTCAGACGTACTGTATATACGGCAGCTGGAGGAAAAGTCATTGCCTCGTTGTAAGCATTGAAAGAGTCACCTAGACCGTCTGAAATCCAGGGTGTGAGCGCAAGTCGGAAATGAGACTCCCTCCCAAAGAGGTATTTCCTCATTGGAGAATTGGAAAAAGTGGAAAAACTGAACAAAAACACTGTGACTGAGAGATTCATTGGTCTTTTGAGAAACACTTGAAATGAACAATGGAGTTAAATCTCCAGATGTCCGAGGTGCCGCTATCTCATGATCAGGTCCAAGTGCACAAATGGGCCAGACCACGGCTGGAAGGTTTCCCATGCTCCACATGGTGCTCGAGATCTTTTCCTCCTAAAGCTTATCACCCTACACACTACACCCCCCCACCCCACCCCATCCCTTATTAAAGCTACTTGTATTATTACAAAAGTGCAAAAAGAAAGCTCATGAGTTCTGCTCATTGGTTAGAGTGCATTCATGTGGCACGCAAGTCAGTCCTGAAAGTGGTGCTGCTGGCGGAGTGACGAAGTGGCCACTTCTACACTTCCCTGTGGAGAGAGGGAAAAGAGAATGTCGGTGAAGCGGTAAAGAGTTCGGTTAAAAAAAAAATCTACGTACTTATCATGAGAGTGACGCGTCAGACCATCATTATACTTTGATTAATAATAATAATTCATGATTCATTAATACCACAAAACTACTACTAATACTACTACAAACAAATCTTCCGTCTTCTGCTACTATTAGACGTTACTGTAAGTAGTACTGCTACTACTACTAATAATAATAAAGATACTCCTCCTCCTACTACTAGTAATACTACTGCTTCTACTACTACAAATAATAATGCTAGAACTACTACTAGTAATATTACTGCTTCTGCAGCTACTTTTACTAATAATACACATATTACTACTACTACTATTAATGATTAATCCTTCTCCTACCGCTACTAATATGAGCGAACTGGACGTAGGTAAACACACGCTACTTACGAGGCTGTGAGCGTGGAGTTGAGCACTAGAGTGGTGCGTATTTTGTATAGCTGTGCCAGCGTGAGCTTCTTGTGCTGCCCTAATTTCTTCTCACCGCCCATCTCATCCTCTGAAGCACCACAATTCCCCTCCTGAGCTGCAAGGGGTGTAATTACTCCCTCTGAGCCTTGGCGGTCCATTAAGCCTTTCTTTTTGTCCTTTTGGTAGTTACGCCGCCTCAGTGTGTTCCTGAACACGTAGGACGGCAAGCTGTGCGCCAGTCGCTCGCTCTGTGTTCTGTCCGGTTCCCTCTGGTGGGAAGCATCTTTGTCAGCTCGGCTCAGTTCAGTCAGGCTCTTGCTGTGCCCCCGTCCTTCTGCCCACTCCAGACCCAGCTGGTAAGGGGCATCTGTACCCTGCACAACGTCTTCCCCGGTGCCATGCGTCTCCTCTCCATTGACCCGCTGCAGCAGATTGTCCTCTGAATGGCACTTATTTACCATCTTCTTCAGACAGTGTAAGCGAGACTGCACCGGTGGACGCCGCCTGGGTTTCAGATGGGACGCTACTGAGGTTCGCGAGCCCGACGAACTCTTGTCATCAGACTCTTCTTCTTCTGATTCTACTTCCTCTTCCTCCTCCTCATTCTCCTTGTCCTCTGTGGTTACTTCTGCACTGTCTCCCTCTGGCTCCTCCTCAGTGCTCTCCTGCTCGCTGGCGGGTGTCTGAGTTTGCAGATCCAGCAGCAACTCAGGGGAGAGCGTGCCATAGGCACTGTCCATGGACAGACTGCGATACTCTGGGTCATGCTGGGAGGGCTGGGACTCGGCGCTACCCGGAAGGGAAGACGGTACCGTGTCAGAATCCGTCTGCAGATCCGAGCATGCTCCCGAGTCCTCCGTTTCCATCACCGACAGCGTCTCCGTGGAACCGTCCGAGTCCCTGAGGCGGAAAACACAATTCATTCAATTTAGACAGTTCAAGAAAAAAAAACAGTAATAGTTCAGGTATGTTAGAAGCTTTTTCCTCTATTCTTGCATGGTGTGATTTCCAATAAATGGGGTTTACTGTTGATGAAAATACAAGGGTGGAGAAAAGCCTACCCTGCGGTAAGTTGTCCTTTAGTTCCGAGCCGTGGAGAGCTGGCAGTGGAGTTACTGCTCTGCTCACCTCCATCCTCCTCCTCTTCTTTCTCCAGCTCTGGTTTTTGTCCAGCCTGGTGCCGTCGAGCCTCCTCGAAACGTAGGCGCTGCAGCTGGCTCTGAGGTGGTAAGGGAAGGTAGGGTAAGGGAAAAGAAAAACAAAGTCAGTTGATGTGCTGATTCACTGATTAAGGTTTTCTCAAAACATTTTAGGTAATAAAGTTATCAGAATGGAATGACTGTAGGCACGAACCTTCAGAGTGCTGATTGTATCGATCCAGCTTCGCCCCTGGGAGGCGCTGTTGGCCTGGAACGTGTAGGCAGCCACAGCACTCTTGAACTCGTTGAGGTAGACGAGAACAAAAGAACCTATGGAGAGATTGAAAGGCATAAGGAAATCATTAGGTTATACAATTACTACAAATGCAATAACAAGAACACCTGTGCTCATTTACGCAACTTTCTAATCGGCCAATCATGTGTTGGCAGCTCGATGCCTGAAATCAGCGGAGACACAGGCCAATCGCTTCGATTAACGTTCACATCAGACAGCTGAACAAGGGGAAAATATGTGATCTCATATCTCATCTCTTTCTGGTTGTTAGTACCAGATGGGCTGAATGGAGTAGTTCAGAAACTGCTGATTTCCTGAGATTTTAATGCACCACTAGAGTCTCTAGAGTCTACACAATCTTTAACTGCCAGGTCGAGTGAGCCTGCGCCCAGGGTAGCCTCAGATTTCTGTACTTTACTGACAGGAGAGGAATCTGATTAACGTGTGGTTATTTGTGTTGCCATAACCATCCTGTCATTGTAATTGAATTGTAATTCTATGGAGGTTTCACAAGTGTGTGTGTGTGTGTGTGTGTGTGTGTGTGTGTGTGTGTGTGTGTTAACCTGGGTCTTTGAGCTCCTTGCACACAACGTTATGAAGGAGAAGGGGCTGCCGGATCACCTTCACCTTCTCTAAACGCTTCACGGGCTTCGTGACGAGCAGAAGGTCGGTGAATAAGAAGCAATAAACCTCCATCTAAAGAGCAGACACAGGTTAGCGATATCAGCGTGCGTTCACTAGGCTATATAAGCGAAGACATTTGGAATTCAAAAGCTATCCAAAGCCAAGCGCTGCCTCAGCTCACCCTGCTGTCTTTGCCTTCTTTCATACGCAGAGCTCCCTCTAGGTGGAGCTGTCTGGTCTCCTCTGGAGAGACGTCCATCATTGGTGCCGTCAGGTCAATGTGGTTAAACTCTTTCAGGATCTGACAATGGGAGACGGATTCACATTCACCATCTTTTATTTTTCAAGCATCCAAGGTGTTTAAGTGTATTTATTCCCATAAATATTATTAATACTGCTAATATACGATATGAAAAGAGGCTACACTGAGTACTGCTTTAAATGTCTTAAAAAAAAAAAAGCCAAATGAGTCACCAAGACAGCCACTAAAATAAATGCTAAAAAAGTCCTAATTAGTCCTAAATGTGGAAGTGCGGTCAATCTGAATGAGGTGTAATCAATATAAAGCATTAACAGTAATATCCTGCTCGATTATTTACTTATTGGTGAAATACAGAAGCTGTTCTCACCCTCTCCACCTCCTCACTGCCTCCCTCCACCGCCTCGTAGCTCTCCACTCGAGCTGAAATGGCCGCCAGCTTCTGCTGCTCCTGCTTCTGCAGCATCTGAGAGTCCACGCTGTTGATGAAGCTCTCCACACTCGCCACCTGAGCAGCAAACACAACACATAAGACTGATCACAACTTCCTAGTGAATAACGGTCCGATATATATTCGCCTTCTGACACCCATCGTCTGACACCGTCGTTTTCTCAGACGGCGGTCCCTCACCATGCTCAGGAGGGCGTCTTTTGCTGTGGGGTCTTCCGTTTTCTTCAGGACGGTTTTGAGTAGCAGGGGGTATTTGGTGAGTCTCTGATGAGGCTTGGCTAGCATGTCGGCCAGCTTCAACCGATTGCACTGCTTGTTCCCTTCGGCCCACTGCATCCATACAGCACAACAGAAGATAAAGCAAGGATTAGAAAAAATAAGACCCCAAAAAAGAAAAGAAGGAGGAGTCTAGACTTGATGGTATATCTGGATTATGTTCATAGAATAAATTGAGGTCAATAGAATTAAGGTTAAAGAAACACTGGCTGTAAATAAGTTAGAGAAGACCTGAACTAGAAGGCATAACCTTTTTAAAGGCTGAGCAGACCAGATGTAGTCCCAAGCTAGAACTCACTGTGATGTAGATCCTGAAGAGCTCGTTGTCCCTCAGCTGAGTGCGCATGTACTCCAAACAGCTCTCCTCCTCCATGCAGTAGCGCAGATATGGCTGGAACCTGGATGCAAACTGCACACACATCATGCTGAGATATTAACACCATCATACTGACACACACACATATACTACTCCATACATAAGGATTTAAAGACTACACTACTACAGCTTTCAATTTTTTAATCAGGCTCTTTCCATTAAGCAAGTTACTTCCTACTGGAGCTTCTGCTATAATCAGTCGTTCCCTGAATATCCAGTATTTTCTTGAAGTTTCTAAGACAAAAATGTGCAGCTTGTCTTCTTATAAAAGCGCTGATGTTGCAGACTTGTTCCATACAGGTTATTTAAATTACATACAGTTAAATAAGAACACATTTGTTGTCTGTTTAGAATGTGTAATCCACCATAAAAGCTCCTGTTTATCCTGAGAGTGGTTACTATAGAAATGATAATGTATTAGAGCACCTTAATGTAAACCATTGATCAGAATTAGAGTTGGCACTACGATCAGAGCTGCTGTTGTGGAAAATTCATCAACACCTCATAAGAACAATGAGAATCAAAACTTTCAACACTGCTATGGTGTAATGACCAACAACCAAACCTGACTCAATTACTACAATAAATAAATAAATAAATAAATAAATAAATAAATAAATAAATAGTATTATTATTATTAAAGCTGACCCAGAATAATAGAAAAGTCCTAAAACATGTATTGCACATTTGCTGATTTAAGTGCTTGTAATAATAATAATAATAATAATAATAATAATAATAATTATAATAATAATAGCAAAATAATATTTTTTAAATTAAACAAATAAATCAAATTAATAAATGAATGAATAATTACTACCAACAATAATAATTAAATAAATAAACAAAATAAATAAACCTAATAATAATAATGTATTATTATTATCATTAAGCTGACCCAGAGTAATACTAAAGTCCTAAAAGATGACAGTAAATCTAGATTATATGACATGTATTGCACAGTTGCTGATTTAAGTGCTTGTAATAATAATAATAATAATAATAACAACAGCAAAATAATTTGTAAAATAAAATAAAATAAATAAATAAATACTACTAATAATAATTAAACAAAAACTGATAATAATAGCAAAATCGTTTTTTAATTAAATAAAAAATAAATAATAATAATGTATTTTTTATATGATTTTATATGATTATATAAGATTATATAACATGTACTGCACACTTGCTGATTTAAGTGCTTGTCCTCTGAGTGTGGACTTACAGTCTGGAAGCCCTCGAACAGATTGGTTGGATCGAGCAGGCTGCGGTCTTGGCGAGCTTTCTGAAGTGCCGGTACCATGACCTGACTCCACAGCGCTGTGTGAACTCTCACCAGGTCCTGGATGTTATTGAACAGCTTGACCGGTTCCACTTCGTTAAGGAGGCCAAAGTCCTGGAGGTTTAGCAGGCCACACAGGAAAAGCTGCAGCACAGAGCACAAACACAATGTCAGCATGCAGCTCAACAAATACCATCAACGATACGAAGGCATCGTATTTACACTTGACTACTACTACGCTACTATTACAGTTCAGTGAGGGCTGATTAAAAGCCTATATGGTGCTGTGTCAGGTAACGGGGTGAAACTTTGAACCTACGTCAGTGATGACCTTTAGCTTCTTGATGTAGGTGGCTTCCGTGTGTAACAGCTCCCATATCGCCTCTTGCTGGTGGAACTGCCGCCTGCTCAGAGTCTGTACACACATCACACAACACACTATTAAACCTCATAGACAAACACAACATCGCTTTATGACTCTTAAAATAGTTTAAATAGCTACATTGCTCTGCCAACTATAGAACTGAAATATGTTTCTCTTGTACTGCAATTAGAAACGTGCAAAATTTGAAAAATTAGCAAATTTCCCGAGATTTTTTCACTAAACCCTTTTTTTCTGTTGGCTGTTTTCCAGACGTTTTCAATACCCATATCAGATGGGTTTTTCCCAGGCTGCTACACCAACTCCGGACAGTGTTTCACATTTAAATAAATATAAATTATGGCTTTTATTGCTCTCAGATAAAAAATGACTTTAGATCTGTATCTGGTGTTTAAAACATTCAGTGAAACATATAGATTAATGCTGCAGAAAAAATACATATTTTAAACAAAAAGAAGACATGTGTGTGTGTGTGTGTGTGTCTATGTGTGTGTGTGAGTGAATGTGAGTCTGTGTGAGTGTGTGTCTGTCTGTGTGCGTGTCTGTGTGTGTGTGAGTGAATGTGAGTGAGTGTGAGTCTGTGTGTGTGTGTCTATGTGTGTGTGAGTGAGTGAGTCTGTGTGAGTGTGTCTATGTGTGTGTGTGTGAGTGAGTGAGTGAGTGAGTGAGTGAGTGAGTGAGTGTGAGTCTGTGTGAGTGTCTGTGTGTGAGTGAGTGTGAGTGAGTGTGAGCGTATGTGAGTCTGTGTGAGTGTGTGTGTCTATGTGTGTGAGTGAGTGTGAGCGTGTGTGAGTGAGTGAGTGTGAGCATGTGTGTGTGTGTGTGTGTGTGTGTGTGTGTGTGTGTCAGTGAGTGTGAGTGTGTGTGTGTGTGTGTGTGTGTGTGTCAGTGAGTGTGAGTGTGTGTGTGAGTGAGTGTGAGCGTGTGTGAGTCTGTGAGTGTCTGTGAGTGTCTGTGTGTGTGTGTGTGAGCGTGTGTGAGTCTGTGTGAG
>JANCOA010000020.1:14732855-14746483 GCA_024363135.1 Leptodoras oyakawai | reverse complement strand
ACACACACACACACACACACACACACACACACACACACACACACACACACACACACACACACACACACACACCATGTTGTCAAGTGATCCCTATATTCAAGCCTGGCTCTCTCCTTCAGAAAGAAGCAACAGTACAACACTCAAGGATTTAATAAGACAATTTCTTGAATGTGATTCTTTAAAAATAAATAGTCCAATAGATCTGCTGTCATTCTTCAGGCACAATGTTTCCCCGGGTTTACAGATGAAGAAGAATGATCTCCAGTCATAAAGGTTTTATGAGGGAGGTTTGTACCGTATCTCAGTCCTTATCTACTGACGTCAATTAAATAGAGGCCCATGACTGATTACCCAACCATAAAAAATACAAAACAAAGCACAAAGCCTTAAAAATATGGACTTTAGAATGGCAAAGTAAAGCGAGTACATGGCCTGAGAAAGCAGGGCAAAAATCTCATGTAAAGACCACATAGATTGTTGTTAACTCTTTTGGTATAAATCAAATCTTAGTTAGTTAGTGTTGGTCATTTGGTGCATCCCCAGTAGAGGACAATGTGGCCGTTAAACGTGGGTATGGATACTAGTCACCTGTCCCAGACTAGTCCACACAAAAAACATCACCCTGCCTGCCAACATGACTGCTACCATGAAGACGTTTAATTCCTCAGATAGACGTTCAGATATTTTCTTTCTATGAGAAGCAGCACAAAATTATTATAACTATAGATATACAGATTTTTTTTTCAACCATGTTCTGGAATTCTAGTGCACAGATTAGAAATAACGGTCCTGAAGAGGCTTTATATCGACAACACAGATGACCGTCATGATGGAGGAAGATCGATTGGCCTCGCCATAACCCAGCAGAAGCCTGGCTCGGCCTTGGAAAGCCGTGTTCTGACTGAAGGTCGACTGGTTGCACAAAATCAATACCAGCTAACAATCAGCACTAGCAGTATGCAGAGTTGTATCTGGAGATCACTGATCCGTGATCGGCGACAATACCAGTCCACATTTAACAACTCAAAAGAAAAAAACAACAAAAAACATTTTGCATTGGTGCACTGAACTGTTCGTTTGGGGATTTTGTCAATCATAACAGGTCCTGCTTGCAAATCCAACACTTTCCCTTCCCAAGCAAAAAACAAGGAGCACAAAATAGCCCATATCTCTTTTAAATATCGGAGAGGCAAAGTGGCCTTCGAGATTCAAGTGAGCTAACGCTGAGTGCATGTGCCCCGAAAAGGCAGGCCCATCTCTCTAGCTGCTAATTGCTCATAAATGAAGAGTCATCACGCTCATGTTGAAGCGCGAGTTATTGCTGTAGTGTGTGTGGGTGGGTGTAGGAGCATGGATAGTGAGGGTGTTGATAAAAGGCGTAATCTCGAGCAGCTCAGCTCAAGTGGTGGGAGGAGTGGCAACCTCAGTTACATCATGTCACTGCACAGTCCTTCACAGCCAGCGTTATCAGACCTGGAGTACACAGTCGAAGCAAAGGATTACTCTGGGACATCATGGATGGAGGAGAAAGATGCTGAATTGCAGCCATATCTGGGTACCAAAGATGAACTGGGATATACAGCAAGCTCTAGTGCCTATAGTAGATGCAGTCATCATAGTGATTGGACTGCTGGGCCACTCCCTGGTAATCTTCATCTTGTTAAGAAGGAGACGGAAGACTGCTTTTCGGGCTTTTCACGGGACTGATACACTTCTACTGGCCTTGAGCACCTCAGACATGCTGTTGCTACTCTCTTTACCTTTCCACACGGCTGCAATTGCACTGGGCACATGGCCGTTTGGAAGCTTCCTATGCAAAGCTATCAGCTTCCTGGGAGTGACCTGTAACAGCGTTAGTGCCTTCACCCTAGCTGCACTAGCAATAACTCGCTATCTGACAGTGGTACATCCAACCTGGGCATACCGCTTCAGGATGAAGTGCTGGCTTCAAGTCACAGCAGTTCTGCTTTGGGCACCGGCTATGGCGTTGGCTGCTCCACAATTTGCCTTCCGCAACGTGGGTACATATGCTGCAACACACTGCTTTGCCTTCCTCAATGACATCAGTCAGGTGGTCTACAGCACCGCCCTCTTCTTGTTCAGCTTCATGCTGCCTCTCCTGGTCATCATCCTCATGTACGCTAAACTCTACCGTTTCCTGCGCAGGACTAGTATGCAGGGGCATGCTCTGCACCTGCAGCGCTACCAGAAGCAGGTGACCCAAACCACAGCCTTGCTCGTTGTTGTGTTCACAGCCTGCTGGCTTCCTTCCTATATAGTCATGTTCTGCCGAATCGGTAAGAGTGTCAACAGTACAAACACGCTTCGATGTCTAGCACTGCTGGCACGGGTAATGGCCACGTCATCGTCCATGGTCAACCCACTGTTGTATGCTTTTGTGTCACAGAAGTTCCGCCGGGAGCTGCAGGGCAAGGCGCGGTGTGGGGACTGTACGGTGGTGTGCTGGTTCATGTCTTGTCCACATAGAAGCAGTGATGTTGTACAGCCCTTTAACCCTACACAGCTGGAAACCCCACCTCCATAATGGAAGCAAAAGACACTGATGCTGAAATGTCAATCTGTGATTAGAATTTAAAGAATCTTGCAGGTTTTTTGAAGTAGGAACTGACTGCGGATGTTTCAGGTTTTATAAGAGGAAACCAGAAAAGAGGGAAGAGCATGTCGGTTTCATTCGATTTATCCAGGAATGAGTGGTGTTTTCTTCTTCTATCTTCTTCTTCTTATTTTTTTTCCCTTTATATAGAGACTCTAGGCCAATAATGACGTTTATGTCTGTTTGCTTCCTGGCATATAACTGCTTTACTCTATGGAAACCTCACTGCACACAACCACCTAACGTCAGTGTTTACAGTCCAATTAACAATACTGCTTAGTGCATTTAGTGCTGCATATTCTGTCCTGACTGGCAACCGTGTGAGGATTAAATAATGTGAAGGGCTATGCCAAGCAGGACCATGGGGAAAGTGACTAGGAGAACATGCCATTTATTTTCCACATGTATAAGAATCATTTTGAACTTTGAAATGAAATTGTCGATAACCTTTAAGCTGTAGTTCTACCTTCATCATCAGACCACAAGTGCTTTTTCAGCTTTTTTACCCTATTGCTCATTGCACAGCTCTACATGTTATTGTTGAGGTGTTTTACGTAACACATTATGACCATCACCTGACATGCCTGTCAGGATTTAAATCACTGTGGGGATACTTCCAAAAACATGTGTAAATAGGGTTTTTTTTTTTTAAAGAGGGATACAAACTGGAGTTACAAATATATCTGTATAAGTGTGGTCAGGCCCTACGACATTTCTAAGACAGAGACCAAAGCCTGCACTTACTTTCAACTATGGTCTTGCGCCCTGAGCCATCGTCGCTGATCTGCTGAATGTTGCCGAAGTGGATATCGCTATAGAAGATGCGGTTGGCTCCTTTGCCGCCACCACCTCGGTGGTCGAAGGTGAGAGCAATGACATTTCTCATGTGATCTGGGTCCTCGAAAGGCTTGATAGGTGCATTGAGGTTGGTTTCGTCCGACAGGTGAATACTCTTCAGGATGGTGCGTTCCGAGTATAGAAGGTAGCCGTCATAGTCGCGGCAGGAGCGCCCGTCTTCGGCCAGCATGCCGTGGGCACAGGCGCAGGTGCGCGCTCCGTTCCCACGGTAAAGACACAGTTGCTCACAGCCACCATTTTTGTCCTTACAGATGTTGGCGCCTGTAAGGCAGAGCAAGTCATGAAACAGGCAGAAACCATGTTAGAGGCTTGAAGGAACTCTAAACTCTAAATATTGTTGAAAATGAACGCACCATTAAACAACTGCATCATTAAATCAACAACCGGTTACACATTACTTGCCTTGTATACGTTTTACTCGTTATTATATGGCTTTACCTTGCTGCCTGGCTCGGTTGAAGACTTTAATATCCTTGAGCTGCACACCAATGCCTTTTCTTAGATACACCATGTCAGTGGCATTGTTCTTATTTCCTCTCTTAATAGAGCCATTGGCATGTGTTCTGGATTAACACAAAAACAGTTTGTTTATTTCAGTGCTTGTAATATTTGAGATGTTTTAATAAGAGCGGACAACACAAATTTACCTGTCACTCCAGTAGATGTAGTTCTCAAACACAGACACAGCAAACATATCCATATTATGAACTGCCAGAACCAGCTCCCGGTTCCCTCCTGTCTCCAGATTAATGCGCTCAATTTTGTCTGTACGAGCGTCACACCAATAGAGCAGGCCTTCCTAAATTTGCACACATGCCAATATTAGTTAAAGCAACATATCACTGATATTACTTATTAACATATTAGCAGTACCAGTAATATTGACGCATTGTGTTAACAGTATTATGTGACAAAAAGGTCATTGTAATTGCCCAAAAAAGATTTTTCAAAAGGAGAAAGCATGGCCTAGAAACAAATGTGCAGAATACTAATATATTCTCCTAGTTTGGAGAAGGAAGGAAGGATCTTTTACAGGAAGCAGCTCAGCTTTATGGCATATTACTGTCCCAGACTATGTGATATGATATGCTGCTTGTCATTTCAGTTGTGCTGTAATTGTGCACAAACCTCATAATCAATGGAGACGCCATTGGGCCAGCTGATACTGACATTGACCAGGACAACTCTTTCTGAACCGTCCAGTCGAGACCTCTCAATGCGTGGGTACTGACCCCACTCGGTCCAGAAGAGATACCTTAGATACAAGAAAGGGATTATCCATCACATTTAACACTGGTAAGACAACATTCAGCAGAGCAGTTTTATCGCTAGGCAGTGTACCGACTCTAATCATTATTGCAGTGTAAACATTTCCACATTAATAATGCTTCATTGCTGCATACAAACATTACAGAATTCTCAATGCACTCAGACACGCATACACTCACCCTTTCTCTGGATGGACGGCGATGGCGCGGGGTTTATCCAGACCGTGCGAGATGACTACGTAGCGGAAGGAGCCATTGAGTCTGGCCACCTCAATCATGTCGAAGCCTTGGTCTGTCCAGTAGATGTTCCCTACACAATGTAATAAAGCACCACCAAGCAAAGCAAACAATCACAGACGGCTCCATATGCCAAGCTTTAATGCTACTGCAATTTCAGCAAAGAGTATATAGCACTGTCAAAATCTGGCACGGAGTAATGTAGTGTAGTAACGTGTGTGAGAAGAGAGAGATGTACGAACGTGGCAGGGCTCCCAGGAGGAGTTAGAAAACACCTATGCAACTAATCTTCTGCCATTTTTAAGTAGTGGGAGAAAAGGAGAATGCTGTTTTTGGCAGATTTCTAATATCCCACAAACTGGGTGATAACTTACTGGGGTATTACTGCATTGCTATGAAGCAGAGCACCTATTCAATACGTGTGACCTAGTCTGTATCAGTGCATATGTAGGTGTGCAACTTAAAGACTATACTATATACATCTATGAGAGTGTGTGAAACATCTTTCTAACCTGCGATCCAGTCAACAGCAATGCCCTCCACACGCCCAATGCCATTAGTAACAACATCTTCTCTCCATGTCTGGTCTCTTTTGGCTCGGCTGATGGTGCTAAGCCCCATGTCCACCCAGTAGATGGTGTCGTTTTCTACACAAGCGCACAAAACACAGCACCAACAGCATTAACAGGGTTCTTGGCTTCTCAATGGTTAATAGGTAGAATTGTATGGCTAAAATTCAGTATCATAGCTCAAAGTAGCTTGAATTCAGGTCTACCAGCCTTAGCAGTAGTTAATGACTAAGCGCTCTGGATAAGAGCATCTGCTAAAAGCCATAAATGTAAATGTAAATGTGCTCAAGCTATTCAGAACAACATTGACATTATTGGCTTGATCACATCTGGCTCTCAGCGCAAGTAACTTAACTTCAGTCCCAAGATGTTTGCACTCACCGGCATGAAAGTCGATGCCCACTGCCAGAGAGGTTCCCGACACTGGCACAAGGGCATCGGATTTGTCGCCTGGGTCCAGAGGAATTCCACGGATGCCCTCATGCACTGAGTACAGCAAGAAAGATCCCATACCTACCCACAAACACACCAAGACAGGATTTAGTCCACTAGGTACACATTGTAGGACGGCTCACTATTTAACACAAGGTAGTTCAGGCTTCCTGAACTGGAATATGTTACTTTATTCTATACATCATAATCAAAAGTACTTTTAAGTACTACTTTTTTATAGTACTTTAAATGATCAGATTCCACTCTCACTTACAGACTTAAATGATTAGGTTTATGTCCACTGTACTACAACCATCTGACAAATGTGGCCTTTGCTATACAATATGGCTTGACAGTGAGAGACCCTACCTTCACAGGACTGCTGCCCGCTCTTCAGGTTGTAGCCTGCTGTGCACATGCAGGCTCTGCTGGTGGGTGAGGTGGGCAAGCAAAGCTGAGAACAGTCCCCATTGTTCTTAGTGCACAGGTTTGTACCTTCAACACAAAATAATAGTAGATTTAAACTGGGCACAGCCAGATACATCAGGAGTTAATGTGTGTGGATGTGACAAGCAGGGTTTTGATTTCAAATCCCAGGTTTGCCAAAAAGCCATTGTTGGGTGTTGAACAAACCCCTTAACAAAACCCTCACTTCTCAGTTTTATACTGGAAATGGATCCTGCATGGAAATTACAGAAATTATTACATAATAGTGCTTGATGGTCACCATTAAACTTGCAATTATCCAATCAGCCAATCAGATGATGCCAGTGCAATGTATAAACGCAGTCAGATACAGGTCAAGAGCTTCAATTGAAGGAGACACAGATGGAAAGGTCACATTGATGAGAGAGCAGAACAATGGCCAAAAAACACATCAAATCTTGGGGCTGATCAGGAACAACACCAGAAGACCACATCAGGTTCCTCTCCAGTCTGCCAAGAACTGAAATCTGAGGCTAAACTGGGCACAGATTCACTGCAACCATCCAGTTTTGGGGGCCCTGTTTGCACGAACAAGCAGGTGTTTCATGAATGCAAGTGTTGCGTAAATGTACCAGTGTTTCTATGAAAGTGTACGGCATGTCTACCAAGTCTACATCAACAAAAGGAAATGCAGAAGAGTTATACTGTTAATATTATTCATACCAGTATATGTTAATCAAGAAAAGTGATATAGTGATCTATGGTACTAACGAGAAAATCCTTACCTGCAGAAAGAAAAAACAACTTTACCAGAAAATTAACACACATCCATGGACAAGGTGGTTCCACACCATCTGTCTTGGTAGAATTTAGATTAACTGATAACATGATACTGTGGATTAACAGTATGCTGGTTCTGGTAAATGCAGGAGTATAGGCACCAAGCAATACTTAAAAAATAGATATTAATTAGAAGCTACTCCAGAGACATTTATTGTTTTTTATTGTCTCATAAAAATATTAAAAGCCACCCTGCTTTGAAACATACAAGGACTTGACTTTAACTCAAATTCAGAAAACCTACACCAAGATGCAGAATCACCTTTCTGTTGGACTGTCTCATTGTAGATCTTCATATGCATCACTGGAGATGTGCCATTCCTCAGAACTTTCCAGTTGCCTCCATCCTTCTTGTCGCATGTGCCTACCTGGTCTGTGCCCTGGTCTGCCCACCACAGCTTGTCCCCTGGAAAGATAGAGAACACCCATACATTTCATTCATGAGATGGCGTTTTGATTTTGTAGCACCAGAAAGAACCTGAAAGAACAAAATCAAAAAGAAGTAGTCACCCATAATGGCGAGAGAGGTGGCTCTGGTGAGCTTGCCCTTTACACCCTGAATGATCTCCAGGCCTGTGCCATCCAGCTTGCAGCGATTTATTGTGCTGTTGCCTGAACTGATCCAGTAAAGCTTCTCCTCATCAAAGTCAATAGAGAGCCCTGGTACAGACCACCAAAGAGTAGGGATTAGTTGCATTCACTTCCCCATAAATAACACAGTTGTTATTACAATCTAAGGAATCAAGCAGTGAAAATTAAAAAATACTTATATTTCAGCGCTGCGCAGTACTATTATAGGAAAATAATGTGTTGTTATGCATATATAATAGAATACAATGAATATAAATGGTATATTCCTTTTATAGCACATGCAATTTGCCAATTTTTACAGGATGTCAATGTGTATTTTTTATCCATTACATTTTATGTCATGGAACCTTAGCAAAACAAGTTAGATCAGGTTAGCACTTATGTTATAGCAGCTATAAACAATCATTTCCTCACCAGTCTGTATTTTGATGTAAAATAAACTTAAACTTCCTGGCAAACCACTGACTTCCAGGAGAAGACAGAACAATTCCCAAGACAGAATCAACAGCAATGACAGTTGCACAGATACAGAGAAGGCTTAAACAACAACCTTGACCAGGGAAACATAGCAAGTCAAACATCAATGAGCAAAGATCTGAAAAAAATGCAAAAGAGCTCAAGACACATTACAGTTGGCCCCAGTGTGGACAGTAAGGAGAGATATATGCGCATTGTAGGGAGGAACTCCACAGTTCTAAAGATCTCATGGTGCTTGTATTCCCCCAAGAATACACACAGGAAACCTTCAATGCTATCCACCAAATTCCACCCCGGGCAATGAAGGAAGTAATCAAGTAGCCCAAGATGAGTGATGCAAAGGAGTGGTCCAGGCTAGAACAAAGTGCTTGAAGTGGTTCAAGCAGGAAAAAAAGAAAGAAAGGTTGATTCACTGACAGCCATTGCCTACAACTTGGCAAAAGAACCCTTGGGAACAATGCCAAAGAAAGCGCACAAAGCCAGACCAGAAAAGCAGCCAAATAGAAGAGAAAGGAAGATCAAACAACATGAGAAGCAGATCAAAACCCTGAACAAGCAGTTCAATGTGGCCAGTACTGACCAAACAGAAGGAATAAAAGAGCTGTCAGCCAGTCCCTGAAAACATCTGATCAGAGCATAAAAAGTTGAGGGGTTAAAACAAAGGCACACAAAGAAGGAAGTTACATGAGCCCAGTTATAAAAGACCCATTTACCAAGTTCTACAGGTGGAAAAGTCTAGGACTCTATCAAGCTTTAAAAAGGAGGTGAAGGTTTTTGTTGAGAAAACCTTCAGTGACCCATCAAGAAACGATGCCCTAGTGGAAAACCACACTTTTGGTACCACTGACCCACCAACAACATTCCTCAGCACAGAACTTCCATCTGCTATGAAGAGAGGGTCAAGATGTCAAGCACTCATCATCTTTTATCACTAGGTTCTATTGGAACACCACACAAAGTATAAAAGAAATGCCCCAAGCTCCTCTGAAGACAGTGGAAGCTTTTACAGGGAATTTGGTCCATGGACAAGCTGGAGAACAGCACATGGATGTTTTGTGTCCTGTTTCAGGACAGCCAGTTCCATCTCCATGGTAAATGTGAAGGGCAAGATCTTCTCTGTACTTGCCAAAAGAAAGAGTGCATGTATGACCCAGATTGGATATATTGATACTTGATACTATTGATTCTAAAGATACTGAAGGTTTCTCTGGGTGCTTGGAACAAGTGGGTGTTCTCAGACAACTTATTATATATGAGAAGCAAAGGAGAAGGGCAATCTTACAGTTGTCAGGCTTGTCAGTGCTAATGCATACAGGTCCATACAATTGCTATGGACCACTACGGCATCCCATATCACAGGCGTGATCACCAGCTACTTCAGAGACATCAAGCTACAATTCCAATCTGCCAGGTTTACAAAATGTAGCAGCCCATTGAGAATGCCAGCCCATTGTACCATCTCTCCTATGTTAGTCATGGGAATCAAACTGATCATTTCAGCAGCCAGCAAAGTGTAAGGAGAACCAACGATTGCTGCTGGTGTCGACAGTACACAATCAGAGGATTCATGGATGACCTTGCTGTAACAAATGTCAACCAATATGCAAACAGGAACTCTACTGCATAACCACTTGGGCAAAGATGACCTTCAAGCCCAAGAAATCAGACTATTTGTTAAAGGTCAAGTGATAAAAAAAAAAGGGAATCCAAATGGCTTGGAAGGAGGTTATGACGATATCCTGACAGATAAAAACAGTATCTCCAGCACAGAACAACAAGCTGAAGCATGGCTGAAGAAGATTGACAAATCTGTGCCTCGGAAATATGAGTGTTTATAAGTACCAACATGGCCTGCTTTAAAGACTTGTATGACTTATGAGGAGCAACACCTTCGTAAATGGCTGGTAATACCCCAGAGTTTTAAATCTATATGGCTTCACATAAGGTCTGGGTAGCTCCAGCTGCCCTTGTCTTCAGTTGTGGAGGAGTTCATTGCTGCCAAGTGCCTTTCCATCACATCCCATCACGAAAGCAGATACAAGAATGAGATCTGGGCGAAAGTGGGCTGCCAATCTGCTGCTAATCAACCAGGCAGAACATTCTGTTGAGGCCAGAGATATCACTGGAAACCCATGACCACATATCAGAAGACAAATGGATAAGAAACGAAGGTCAACCTGGGGAGAATACTTGGTACCATAGATGGTACTGTCCACAGCTCTGAAACCAAGACACTGCCATGTTGCCTGCTAAGAGAAGATAAATCACCCTATTCAACCAAGCGTCCTATGAGATCACAAGAGGAAAACAGTTGTTAACAGGTTGAAAGAAGTGGCAGAAAGAGTGTCCTGTTGGCTCTGGCTTAACAGGGAGGACACTAGCTGGAAGCCTGGAGGTGAGGGGCAGTGACTTGGCCGCCACTGCTGATCCACCAGCTGGAGAGTGTCGTGGATACACTGAGAAATTTGTGCACCACATGATGACCCCTCTTCCGAGCCAAGTCTACATCCATTAGAAATGGATTAGAAATGGCATCTTTGATATAATACAAACTTCACTCTATAGATACAAATACCGGAGAGACGTTTCAAAAAAAGCTAAATAAAGAAATCTTCTGGCAGAATATTCGACCATATCACATACAATTACAATGTCATGGATTTCAAGTTTTTCTATTTTATGTGCAGCAGTCACCGTACACATCTGTATTGGAAATGAATATAAACCGGTGAACACAAAATCTGTCCATGCAGAGTTAAGAATTATATAGTAGTGTGTGGTACAAAACAATTTTATAGATTTTAATTAATATTTTGGAATATTTTGTGCATTGAAAATTACTGTACACTGCAATGTAATGGGACATGGAATCCTACCTGTACAAGCATCATATCAAAATAATTAGAAAATAGCAGAAAGACAAGAATCTAGGAACTACACACACCCAAACAAAGACATTTTTTTTTTATTTTTATAAATAGAATATGTGCTTTGAAGGGAAAAAAAAGACGTGTTTTGAATGGTTACTCACCCACAGGGCCTTTCTGATTGGTGAAGAGTAAGGAGCGGTTGCTGCCGTCTGTGTTGGCCATACTGATATTGTCCCCATCTGTCCAGTAGAGCTTTCTGGAGAACAATCATTTGCGGAATTAAGTATGTAAGCCATCATGCAAGCTAAACTGCAACTGCTGTTCATTACTTATTTTACAGAGGTTTCCAGAGCCTCAATGTGTTTCATATTCTGTAAGGAGATTAGAGTTATTCAAGTCCTTGATAATAAAACAAATCTTTCTGGCAGTTCATGGACAAATCTAATGGACTAAAGGCAGTTACAAGAAAACGTACATACACTCTTACTGTAACAAGCAATCTTGCTGAACTAAAACAGAGGGCTAATTGTGATTCACCATGTCCTTACTACATTCCATACTGTACATGACTGCTGTGTAATGTCTTCCTTACTTTAAGGGTAATGGAAAAACATGTACGTTTGTTTCACAGCTGTAATACATGTGGCACTGTTGGCAAAGCCAGGCTCCTGAAAACTGCGGCGTACAAAGCCGGCATGAACGTAATTTACAAACTGTAAGCCTCAACACCATGACCACCCTTAGAAAACCCCAACAAAAAAACCGGAGCAGTAAAACTCTCCCTCCTTTGCTTTGCAACTTCAAAGGTCCAGACTCCCTTTCTTCACAAACAAACAGCCTCATCCCGTCCCTTCATCCTTTCCTTCAAAGGTTCCCACTTCATTTCAGCCACTTGTTTTCTTTGGAGACAGCTGAAGCATATGGCCCAGGCATCTGCTCCTTTTAAATCCCATTTTCAAACAATGCCAGTTTCAACAAAACCAGCGTGAGCACAGGACAAGTTAAAGATGGATGTTACTCTTTCAACCATGGGATTTGGGTCTTTTTTCCACATTACAAAGAACAGAAACATTTAAACAAATCACTTCCCTGGGTGCCTGGAGCAAGAAGATCACATATTCAGGTTGAGATTCACAACACTGCATTTGATATGTTTGTTTAAAGCATGCTTAAACTGGTAAATATACCAAAACACCCCAGCGTTGTGGTACCGCGGTGGTACTGATTCCTGAATCTGGCTAAGAACTAAACGCAACACAACACGCAGACGCCGTGCGCTTAGATACTCCATTGAGTGAAAAAAGGTTTTTACCTAAGCCAAAAACAATTCGCCTATTGTCGAGTGCACAAACATGAGGCTTGATCAGCAGAAACATTATCAAGAAAGACTGAAGAGTATCGCTACATAAAGTCACCTCTCGCAGGGATTCAAGGCTTTATTTAGTTTCACAGTTTGTATTAAGGCACATAACACTTAAGTCAAATCATGGTAGTTGCTTTTCAGTTAATGAGCTTCCAGGCAACTATAGCAAGATGCAGAACATTAAAATGTTTTTTTGTCCAGCACTCTTTTGGCTTTAACAGGAAAGCCTCAACTATACATGAACTACTTTTTACATAAAGTCCGGCTGTAACATTTAAGCAGTCTCACTACGTGTTTGCAATATATCAATGAATGAATAAATGAATGAAAGTTACATTTATATATAGCGCCTTTCTCAAACCCAAGGACGCCTCACAGTCAACATACAGCTTCAACACCAATCACACCGGTGAGAAGAGGCAGCCAATTGCCCACAGCGTACTCAAAACCGGAGACTGGGGGACTGAATTGGGTGCAGGGAAGGAAGGGAGGGAGGGAGGATGGACAACACCCAGGACAGAGCACCATCCACCACTGGATGGCAGACACACAGCCGTTCACACACTCACACCAGGATTATATGGACTGTAAGAGGAAACCGGAGTACCCGGAGTAAACCCACACAGACACAGGGAGGACATGCATACTCCACACAAAAAGGACCCAGACCGCCCCACCGAATTTATTGACATATCAAGATTTTCTTGAGCCGTTCTTGAGATTATCTTTTGTCTGGCAGACGAAATTAATGACAGTGTTGGAAGAAAAAAAGGCTAAAGAATTCATGCAGAGACTTAACAGCAGATAAATATTTGTACAGCTAATCCTGTGGTGCAGTCTCTTCAAATTTGGAATCGGTTTACAGCAGCATTTGAAATCCCTATTCAAAATCACATCATCTTCTATGCTAAATGAAACTACAGGGGTTAGACAATGAAACTGAAACACCTGTCATTTTAGAGCACAATAATTTATTAGTTTGGTGTAGGGCCTCCTTTTGTGGCCAATACATCACAAAGACTTGCTGTCTTGGTCACAGATGCACCAGCAAGACGTGCACCAACAATTTGTCCTCTTTTGAAC
>JANCOA010000020.1:14694807-14706294 GCA_024363135.1 Leptodoras oyakawai | reverse complement strand
CTGACGACAACAACTTTGCAAAGTTTGTTTTGCTCTTAAGTCACGTTTAGTCACGCAAGTTTCTGTGAGATCCCTAGTGCTGTGAGATCTCTAACTGCTGCTGTAAAATTGCTTAGAACAAACAGCAAGTGTAATCCTAAGGCTGGACTGAATCATCTGGTCCATAAGCTCTTACAATTACAATTAAATAATAAAAATTGGTTAAATCCGTTACGTCTGTGGTCTCGCATTCTTAATATTGGTTAATATTAGAAAATGCACCAAGCACCAAGCTTAAGTGGCTTAAGACCAGGATGACACCACAGACCTACATTATTAGGGTCTTTTAGGTTGGATTTTTCCAGAACCTTTCAGTAATGAGGTCAAGCAGTCATATGTTGGAAGAATCTCCAATAAACAGACAGGTCTGTTCCAGAGGCAGTAACAAACAACCCCAAAACAGAGAGCAGCAATGGATGAGTCAGGACATCACGCGAAGTACGAGAGTTCACTGTCTCAAATTGCTTGCAGTCTGGTAGAAGCAAGAAAAGTTCTATTTTCTCTGAGAAGTACAAAAAAGTGAAAACGTTTGAGTAGCCTTCTCTTGAGTGGAGTAAGCAGTTTGAGATGACTGTCTGCAACACACAACCATCTGTACAATCATCATATTCAGAAAAAAGACCTTCTCAAAGCTACCCAGCCAGACTTCCGTGTGAAGACTAGCATGTTTTGCCTTCCTACTTTATCCTCCGTTTAATTCCAGCAAAACGGAGAAGTGTTGAGATATATTCACAACCGCCTCCTGTGTCTCCACTTAAGTCTTCTCTCCATGTGCTGCTCCCCCACAGCTAGTTGAAAGAAACAGTCTCACATTTTATTTTCCTGGAAAAGTTGCATAATTAATCTTTTATTGGGAACTTCAACCTCAATGGGTTTCAAGGTTTTACTAAAATGTCCTGATTTTCCCCTGAGAATGGACAAGCCTACACACATTTCTCATTTAATCCTGGCCCTTTGGCCACACAAAGTGGAAGATGGGGAAGCTGTTGTGAAACAGCAAGTACTGCGAGAACATCTGTGATCACTCAGGGGCTAACAGGAAAAGCACAAAGCTGGTGAAGGGACTGGAGGCCTCTTAGGAGGGAGCACTGGACAAAAGCGGTGAATGTGGGCAATGAACTGATTGTCTATCTTGTAATGATGAACTTGTAATTTCCAAATTACCATTCACTGAACCAAAGCTAGCCAAGTGGCAATGACATGGTGTAACGGGAGTGCAAAAGACACAGTCCAAAGCAGCATTTGGGAAAGGTTCTTAAAAGATAAATGGTATCACTAACAGAGAGGATTGGTGGGGGTAGCAGTGAGGACATGAGCCACACGAAAGGAAATAAAGACTCGAGTGTGTTCGGCCAGAGACACGCTGCCCACTGCTCCATGAATGATCGGTTCTTTAATCCCACACCACTTAAACAGATTCTCAGACACACAGAGGCATCAGATAACGGACACTAGCCTAGAAACCTGGCATCTACCAGGGCTATGGTTCACATGGGGCTACCTAAAAAAATGATAATGTGCATGCCGCTGATGACAAATCCAGTTCCTCAGCTAAGAGACAAAGCTGACTTCAGCGGTGATTCAGAGAAAAGGCATGCCTCTCCAAAGGAATACTATATGCAGTTCATGTGTCACAAATGAATAAATGTATACCCAGAGCACTTTTACTTTAACAGCCAGATTTCCATTTTAAAAATAGACAGTGATTTCCGATTCCTCTGCATTCCACCCTGCAAGAAACCAAACTTAGTCTGCTATCCTGAAGGACGACACAGGAATCCAACAGGGGATTGATTGTTAAACTACCGGTATACACATGGGCTTTTTCTTACAGCTGGAAAAAGCTAGACAAAGTGACATAAGTGTTCTGGTAAGTAGACTCATGATATGACTAGCTACATTTACCCAACACTTTGTATAAAGAATAAAGAAAACGCCAAACGGTGTGAATATTCACAAATCAATGAGATGCCTTCTACATCTGGGGACAATGAAGCCTCGTGTTAAAATGGAAAGACCTGACACAAGCATGACTTTGTCCAGTGGTTCCTACAAAACATCAATCTGTCATGGTGCAATGCGTTCACTTTTAATGGACATCTCTAGTTTGTGTCTGCTGGCCTGCTCTTTTGTCATGTTTATTTTCACAGATGAGCCTGGTCACGAGGGCACATCTGGACCTCTCATCTGCTCAGCATGATGCCATTATAAATCCCCTCCTCCATGTAAAATTGGAGAGCTCTGGCTAGACAACTGCACTTCCTTTCAGCCTTTCCATTCTGCACCTTCAGGCTGATTTCTGTAATGGCCTAGCTTTCTATAGTACACATTTGTCCGTTTCCAGGCAAATAACCCCACGCCACTGCTTTTTTGTGAACCTGAGTTCATGGAGTCACGATGCGTCTCACTGTAGTAACATCTGCTTTAACAGTGTAGTGTAAACTGAGGAGCCGAGGTTGGGGATTTATGGCCCCAGTTAAGAGTCGGAGCAGAGGTTCATGTCTGGAATTCCTTTGGTACAACCAAACATCTGCTACAGTCTCACAAAGTAGGCAATTCATCTCCCAATTAAAATCTCACAAGGTATATGATTCACAGCATCTGGTGTTAAATAGCCAAATAAAATTCTTTCCATATCTATGCTGTGAATCACGCATTATGCTATGCTCAGCATACCGCAGTAATCAGCAACATCTGGTTCAAGAATGAGCCACCACAGAGCTGGTGTATTTTCCAAAGTCACACCTCAGTGGTTCATTAAAACAAATTAATTTGTCCCAAGCCCTTGCATCTGCCTCCTCATGTCTCCGGAGAGATGTCCTCTAAAGGAGAGTGGAACGTCAAACCCTCTCAAACGCGCTCCAGAAACACAGCTGAGGAGCATCAGTGGATCTGCAGCTTTAGACTTAAAATGGGCTTAGCTGAGACTGGTGGGACCTCGAAGACATTCCAAAACCCCCGAAGCTAGACGTAGACTTTTCTCATTGAACTGCATTCTTGTGCGATGTGGTAGACAGCTGAAGCTCTGCAAAGCTTGGGAGGCTGAGTCATGCAAGTGCTGGCTGGCCTAATCAAGCCAGAAATCACGCAAGCTCCAGAACGTCATGAAGAAGGCTTTAAACCAAAAAAACAGCCCTGAATTCAGTAAACTGGAAATCATCCATCGGTGGGTCACAAAGAAAAGATATGGACCAGTGTCCAGAGCCTTTTTTGAAAGTCCATATCGTAATCCAGATGTGCATCAATGAAAGTATTTCATGAGATCAAACCTGGCACTTGAAAGGAGCCAGGAGCCACCGCTCCAGTGTTTTAAACTTGACCACCACAGCTTCTGGGGCAGATCCTCAGTTGTAGCCAATTGCATGCATTTATGTTAATAATCTAGCTGAAGGCAGTTCATTGAAAAAAAAAAAAAACAATTCCCAGAGCATAGAAGATGGCTTGTATAAAAATATGGATGGACTGCCACTATGAGATGAAACATTCTTGAGACACTTGCACAACTCTATGTAACAGGACCTTATGGAATACCCTTGCTATAGGTTAAGAGTCAAGACAGCCACTTGGTTCTGAACATGTCAGATATTCTTCCTCTACAGTTCTGAATGGGAGCTGACTGAATCCAGGCATGATGATGGGAATGCTGTAAATGCAGTATTTAGGGACTGAATGTACTCCTAGATTACCTCAGCATGACTCTCTGGTTTCTTTCTGCATTTTTTAGCATTTGTGTATAAAAGGCGGTGATCCAAAAACCCCTCCAGTTATAGATGCTCTACTACCCTGAAAAAGATCATGCTCCACTATCACTGCGATTAGATGTTATTTAGTGATACTTTCATTCATCTTTTCTGCATTGGATCCAAAGTGAATCTGCTTTTTGGACAACACTCAGGAACACCCAGGGAAACATGAACCTCATATAGAAAACGGACCGTAAGTCCGCCAGAACGCGTGCAAAGCAATGTTGTAATAACGGCTCAGAACAGAACGTAAGCCTGCACGTTGGTTTGGAGAGCAAATACAAGATTATGTGGGTGTGTTGCTTCTAGAAACACAAAGAAGACGCAACAGCAGCAGAATGCTGCATGCAGGCCACTATGATTTAGCACCGTGTCAGCATGTGACTTTTTTTCTTTTCTTTTTTTTTTTTTTTCACTGTATGGAGAACAGACCTGCTTGGCTGAGCACTTTCATAATACCCCTGACCCACCCAACCTCCCCCAGCAAGGAGACGTCCTGCTTAGGGTTCGGTTTAATCGGTTTAAGTGTGCTGAAGTGTGAAAATCATGGTTTGTAATCCGTGTTGAAAATGTACTGAAGCCTACAGAACAAACCTGGTACGAGTCTTGAAAGCGTGTCGTGACCCTTACAGACTAACTTTATCAGCGTACAGCATCTGATTCTGTTTATGTATGGTGGCCAAATCTGATAACCTGCAGTCTTGGGTCTAACAGATGATTTAACACTCTAATCTAACTGCTAATGCTAGATGAGAAAGGTCTTGAACCTGTGTCCTCATTACTGTATCATGGAGCTGTAGATGTTTTTTTTAAAAACGGCACCAAGACTCGTTAGTATGAATTCTTATAATCCTTATAGCCCGTTTTTAAGAAATATCTAGAGGTGGTCAGTCATGATTTTTTTTTTATTTCTTACATGTAAAAAGAAACTGGGAAACATGCTGAAAAATAAGTGTTTAAGGCATTTACACATGCGGCAAACAATTAGCATGTGTATTAACTAACTGAGAAAGCCGAATCAAGGCTGACTTCCTGTCTGGAATGCTTGTTTGTGTTTGGATGGGGCTCCAGTTCCAGTCATTTTATAGACACCCTCGATCCTGGGGACAAAGCTTTCATTAAAATGGGCAGGAATGTGAGGTGGGCTTAAGTGGATAAACAAAATAATCATTCAAAGGTCCACCTGCATAACTGTTTGAGAGCTAGTTTGAAACATTCCTACCTAATGCACCTTTGCAGTTCATGGTTTTGTAGATGAGAAATAAGTATAAGGGTTCAGACTTTGGCATGGTTTCCACTATGAGAAAGGGGACAAGCATTGACACGACCAGGTTGGGGGGTAAGGGGAAAGCTCTTCAGGTATGCATATGTGCTTGAAGGAAGGAAACGTGACTGAAAGGCTTGAGGATCCACCACGGATGGAAAAAGAAAATGGGACAATGCACTGAGCACTGCTTATTAAGAAGTAGCTCAAGCCAGCTGGTTGCAGTGCAGGGGCGGGTTGAGCACTAAAGGCAACAGGATTTCAGCAACACAAAGAGGACCTGGTGCACTGGCACAGAATTGTTGAAAAGCAACTACTGAATGCCAGGGACAAATCGAGCTAACTAGGAAGGAAACATGCGATGGACAGAGACCAAAGGTTTGGTGGCCAGGGACATCTGAAGTCAAGGAACGGAGTTGCATCAGTGATGTTCAGTTTGTATGGTACCGCAGAACTGAGGTATGTGGGTAAGGTCATCTATAATTATGGCATGGAAAGATACGCAGTTTGTCAGAAAGCTAGGAAGGAAAAGCAAGATCAAGCCAAGTCAAGAGAAGAGGTTGAAACAGACAGGCTGATACAAGACAGGAGGCAGCTGAATAAGCAATAAGAAATGAGCAGATAAGAAACAGAGAGAAGGTATTAGGGTACTTATGCTAGATGAAGAAGGAAGAAGTAAGAACAAGCTACGGCTACAAGGACCCATTCAGGTTTGTGAAGCCTTTATGCACTCAAGACAACACAGGAAGTTTGAGAGTTGAAAGAAAGGGCCCGGAGGAGTATCTTGTGCATACTTCATGTACACACTGACAATCACAGGTACAGTATGTGGAACGTGTTATAGGCAGACTTTGAGGTGCAAGAGGTCCGACGTTGTGAAGCATCAGGGAAACGTATGGTGATTGCATGGATCAGGAAAAAGAGAACAATTCTGAAGGAGAACACCACCATAAATAACAATAGGCCAATTTAAACCAATCAGTCTTCTTAATGTGAAAGGAAAGAGCTTCTTTAATGTGTTAGCAAGGATCTCCTATTGGAAGGCAAATAGCTTGATGTCTCTAAATACAGAAATCCTAACATTTTCCCCAAAAGGTTCTTTTCCCATTCACGAACCTAATTTTGAACTGTTTGGAGCATTTCGACCAAAATTACATTGGTTCAGAACCCAAAAAGTTGGTTCCCAAGTTGGTAACCAAAACATAGCAGGTTTCTGAGTGAGAATCATAGTGGGCGTGTCATAATCTACAGGCTGGAAGTGAGAAACCATCAATCAAGAGCGTACAGCGTTCTGTTGACGAAATATTGAATTTTTATATTTAATATGACAAATGAAGAAACCCATTTGCTGACTCCTTTACACACATTTAGGCTATACATCTGCAGAAAAAGCATCTTGCATACCATTGGCATTGCACAGAATGCTCTTCTACATCATCTTATCATTAACAGTTGATCCGTGTTTGTTTTTGGATAAAAAAATAAATCTCTGTAATAACGGAACAGAAGCGCGCAGGGACTACCATCCACGATCACGCTACTACTGTTTACCTGTGACTTTTACGCATCAACCTCCGTAGATGGGGCATCCTCGATTTCAGTGGTTCTGCTCAAAACTGGTTGAAACAGAGGCAGGTTCGCTAGATTGCTCCAACGTTTCAAGAATCCCGAACGGAGCCGGTTAAAGAACCACGTGCCAGGTTGTTTGGTACACAGTAGCATGATCTGCCATCAAATTCAAACCCATGTTGGGTGTAGTGCATCCTATTTTGTTATAATACTTAGTCTAAGCTGTTGGATATGAGCACAAGGACATGACAAAGATAGATTTGGCCACTGTGGGATGGTGTCAACCTCATAACAGCACAAGGAATTTAACATATACCATAAATATAACAAAAAAAAGAAAAGGTTTAAAAAAAAAAAGAACAATTCCGTGCTTTGCAATACAGCACGCATTGGATTTTATTAACTTTGTAGGTCCAAGCTTCTTTTTTCCATGTTTCCTGGCCCATAAATTAGCTTCACCCCCAATAAAAACACAGCTACCCACCTCTGGGGCAACCAATGTGTATTTTACACAGAGGAGGTGTGGTCAGTTGGGGGAATGGCAATGACTTGCCAGTATTTTCACTACAACTGTAATATACCTCCCATGTACTAGAGAGCTATATATGGCAAACTGCTCCTTTAAAGCTCCTTCAAACCTACTGATCAGCAAAACAAATACTTACGATGCAGGCTCAGGGAGATGTTAATAGTTCTCTCTTCGGTGAAGCCCTTGGCATTAGGGAACTTTGCACATTTGAGCATGGTGGCACTTGGTGCATCACCTACATGGATCCAGCACACGGTTTCCTCAGCATAGATAAAGTCCATAGCTGTGGTCTTGCGTGTGCTTATAGAGATGGGGTTGGCACCGTTCAGAGAAGTGGCCTGGATGTTCTGTGAGTTGGCAATGAGGAGGTACGGCGGGCGGTCCACGCGGTCTGGAATCAGTATAGACATACAGTGAAAAGTTATATCACGCCTCTGTGATCACGGATCAACATACAGTACTTAAAGAAGTTGTGTGGTGTTAAAGATGGCTTTGGGTGCTTGTACCATTTTTGGCCTTGCAAGAGCGGTTGTCCGGCTGAGGCAGGTAGCCCTCTACGCAGCTGCAGGTGTAGGAGCCTTCTGTATTAGTGCAGGTCTGACTGCACGTACCATATACTGCACACTCGTTAAAATCTGTCACAGAGAACATACAGGAAGTTACATAACACAAAGATTATATAGCAATCTACACAACGACGAGTGAACTGGGAGCAAAACCTTAAAATCCATTATGAAATTAAGTGGGTGTGGCCACATGCAAGCAAACAATTAAGGAATAAGAGCGAAAAGAAAATAGAAATGAAAATTGTTTTCAATAAATACCAATAAATAATGTTCACATCTTTTGTTGCTAGTTAAAAGTGAATTAGGCTGTTAGGCAAACACCTGGAACCCTGCTCACCTCTGCACGTCTTGCCATCCTCTCCGACTTCAAAGCCGATCCCGCAGTAACACTTGGGTCCAGAGGGGGTGATCGCACAGCTGTCCTGACAGCCCATAGCGATGCAGTTATGGACAAACTCTGCAACGCAAAACGGGAGAAAGGATGAGTAAGAATGTATCCTACGCAAGTAAGACCAACGCTAGAAGGAAGATGTACTAAGAGAGCTGATTATGTGGGGAAAATGTGCTGGGAAAAATATTTTATAATACTTATATTGTGATCAATTATTAGGATGTCTTTTTATAATAGTTTTTTTTTTTTTAATAACAATTCCAAATACTGATGAAACGTTAAAACATTACAGGACAATATTAAAATCAATGAAATCACTGAAATCAATTTCATACAGATAAAAAAAAAAACTATGTAAACCTATGTATTGTGATGCATCTTAAAAATATCTTCAAATACAATATGGTTTATGACACTAACATTTTTCAGTGTTTGATCATTAGAAACTGAATTTAACTTTAAAGAAAGTGATTTATTTATTTTTATTTATTTATTTATTTTTTTTACAGATTTTCCTTCCTCAGTCAAGGTTTTATGATTTTCTTTTCCAGCTTTTTCAAATAAAACACCACCGTTTTCCTGTCAGTTTCCTAGCAAAAGATACATTCAATACATAAACGATATGTTTCAAACATCTTCCAATATTACCAGGACATTTTTCTCATTTCACTCACCGCAGTGGTACACAAGCTCCGTACTTATCATCATCATCTTACTTTAGGATTATTAATGAAAGATCAACTCTGATGTGCTCGTTCTGACTGGTGTCATGTGAACAAAGAGGATCTCACATCAGCAGATCTAATATGAGATTTCATAAATATGGGCTGGTGTCTTTTCCACGCTTTGAACTGTACCTGCAAACTGGGGAATTAAGATTTTATCTGGCACCCATATCAAACATTCAGGAATAGCAGCACTCCTCACTATAATACCCACAACATTGGAACCAATTCAGAACCAAATGCTTTAAAATATTTCTGATCTGACCACCCACGACACACTCCCTCATAGACTTCTTCCCAGAGAAAGAGAGAGAGAGTGAGAGAGAGTGGAAAAGTTGTCTTGGTCTTGGTCGTTGCTCTCTCAGATTACTCTAATTGGTCTCGACCAAGTGCATATCTTGTTTACTCAAATAACCACTACTTCAAAACTAACCTGGTGCAGTGCTTAAGACATTGGATTACTGATTGAAAGGTCGTGAGTTCAATTCCCACCCAGTCAAGGTGCCACTGCTGGGCCCTCAACTGCTCAGCTGTATAAATGAGATCAATTTAAGTCGCTCTGGATAAGGGTGTCTGCCAAATGCCATAAATGTAAATGATTGATTAAGCGAGCTTGTTGAGAATACAGGCGTTGGTTTAAGTAATTAAAAATGCATCTAGAATGGGGATCGACACTGGACGCCTGGTAAACATTTGAATGCCTGCCAATACCCATCTCCACATGCTCTGTGCGCAATGCATCCATGCTCATCATTTGTATTTTAACCACAGAACTAAGTCTTGACTTGGACTCAAAACTTTCTTGACTATGTCTCAAGTAATCCTGGTCTTGCCTCGTCTTTGACTCAACTAACATGGTCAACGGACCTCGTCACAAAGCGGCTTTACAAACATACCCAAGTTCTACATACAAATTTATACATTTATCCCTCTTGAGTAAGAGGCAACTGCAGCAAGAAAAAACTCCCAGAGACGACATGAAGAAACCTGGAGAAGAAGCAGGTTCAAAGGGACTGACACTAGGTGACAGATAATGCGATTTATAAATACATTTTCTTGTATAACTGGAAGTAGTCAAAAAGTGCAACTGTGTAAACAGGAACTCAACTTGGAACAAGTCGAACATCGGAGTCATCTCCGAAATCATTATAGTTTTAACTTAAAGTCTATTACATCAGACTGAAGTTATTAACTGTGCAATGACGGAGGCTTGAGTGCAAAACTGTTCTCAGCAATGGCAGTGCCAAGGAAGAACATCCACAGCCATGGTTGTTTTAAGGTATCTATGAGGTACTACTATTCACAGTCATCACAGTAATCAATAAGCATGACTCTTATTGATGGTAAAGATGGTGAATTATCAGTAATGGAGAGTTCCTTTTAAGAAAAATGGCAAACATCCAAGCTGGTTGTCTCAAGATCATCACCCTAAACTCTGTCTAATGCCATCCAACATCATAAAGAAAAGCAGAAAGATAACAGATAACAAAAATATCAACACTAAAGCAATTACTTGCAGAGCTCATAGATTTGGGGGAGGGGGGGCCTTGAGTGTCTTCGTCCAACTTGCACTTACACCCACACACAGGGACAATAGGGTTCCTCATTATACAAAGCCCATGGCCCTTACAGCTACAATAGCTCTTTTGTGGTGTGCGTGTGTGAAGCGAGGAGAATACGTAGCCAAACACTACAGCCCCGTAGCAAATCAATTCCTGTCTCCCGCCCCTCGTCCAAATCCCAGCCTGTCCCATCCGCTTTCCTTCTAACCCTCAAATACGCTCCCCCCCTCCACATAACGCATCTCACACAGGCTATAAGAAGCATGGCGTGTCAGCTGTACAGAACTCGGGAGCGTCAGACAAGCTTGCACAGCTGTCGAAACATGCATGCATGCATGTTTTCCACTTTCAAGGAAATGGATGGCTGAGCCATGAAAACGTAAGAATCCAATTCGGCATGGGGCCACGTCAGCGTTTCCGTGAGCCCTTGAAAGGGCCATAATCGAAGGCTTTGTCAATTCTATTGATTAACACCATTAACCTGGGCTCTGAAAATAGAATAAGAGATATCTAGGAAACTGGGACTATATGCAATGCGGTCCACAAGTCTGAGTTTAAAAAAAAAAAAAAAAAAAAAAAAGGCTATTTTCCAGTAAAGGAGAGAAGTGACTGGACAAAGCCACTGATCATTTCAACGCCAATCTAAGAGTGGGAAGAGAATCGTTTAAATGCAGCGGATGACTTTAACCTCAGGTGATGAGACGAGATAGAGATGATTGATGGTGATGATCAAAGTGACTACTGGAGATCTTCAGACACATTTAAAACTCTAGAACATTGAAGAACAGGCGTCATTACCCAGAGTGACTCTGTGGGCTAATCGTTCGGCATGTCATTAAGAAATCGGGGCTTGAATCATGATAATCTCTTCATGCTCTTTTAGCCTGAATTCAAGCCTTAAATCTGCAATCAGCCTGCTTGTGTGAGGAGCACGGGAGGCACTTTGTGGTAGTGAGCAGTGAGTGTGTGTATTGCATTTTGACATTTCTCATAGCTGACATTTCTCTCAGCATGCCATGCACAGAGTGTGTGTGTGTGTGTGTCTATATATATATATATATATATATACATATACATATACACATACATACATACACAC
>JANCOA010000020.1:14677778-14688355 GCA_024363135.1 Leptodoras oyakawai | reverse complement strand
AACATAAACAGCTGTGTAGGAGCTTAAAACTGGGTGACGAACAGCCAAACTCTGTACCAAGGTGAGGCTGTGGAAGACAGTTTCATGACACAGGACTACACCATGGCAAGACTGAGCACAGCAACAAGACACAAAATAGATATACTGTATCAGCAAGGGCTCTCCCAGACAAAGATTTCAAAGCAGACTATGGTTTCAAGATGTACTGTTCAAGCTGTTTTGAAGAAGCACAAAGAAACAGGCAACGTTGAGGGTCTGCAGGCAACAGTGAAGGTGCTGTGAATGGTGAATGGTGGAGGCTCCTTGCATGTTTGGGGCTGTAATTCTGGTAGGTTAAATTAACACAATGACATATGGTCAACGAGTTAGCTAGTAAAGTGTTTGTACCTTCAACCAATGCACAACCAAGACAAAAGGTGTTACACACCACAGGCACTTGTGGACTCAAGAGACAAAGCATGATGCTTTACATTACTATTACTACAGTTATAATGCTTTGGCCATACTGTACTCTGCACGGTCATGCTAATAAAGCTATTTTGAAGTGAACTAAACTACACTGTATAACCTCAGGGGTCGAACATTGTCTTTACTGTCCTTCACTCTGTCCTGAACTCTAAATCATAGTAGATATGCAGATTTAAAGGAATCGATATGCAAGACCAAATCTCTGTTGGTGCCTGTGTGTGGTTCGCATTTGCTTTGTTTTTTCAACCCTTTCCCCACCTCAATATGCGTGTGTGTGTGTGTGTGTGTGTGTGTGTGTGTGTGTGTGTGTGTGTGTGTGTGTAGTTGCTGGCAGTGAGACCAGGAAAGCACGTCCTAGATCCAGCTCTTCAAGCACAACAAACTCATCTCTCAAGTCCCCGCACTCCCTCCTCCCTTCTTTCCTCCATCCTTCCCAGCTCTGCTCCCATCACAACCACTCCAGAACATTCTAGAAGCACTACATGGACTCAGAGATAACTGGGATGATGGTTGCTGTGTGTGTGTGTGTGCTTAAAGACAAAGCTCAGACTGGGTAATAAATGTTCAAACCAATGGGAAGAAAAAAAGAATGAGAAGAAATAAAGAAAGGAAAGAAAAAGGGAATGAAGTAGAATGTTGCACAGAAGAAGGTAAAAGACAGGAATGAAGAGACAGTGAGAGAAAGAGAGAGAGAGAGAGAGAGAGAGAGAGAGAGAGAGAGAGAAGAAAAAGGTCAGGAACAGAGATCTGACAGGAAAGGGAGGAAGTCGTTGGTTGTGTGTTAGCAGCAGTATACTCACACAGTAACTGCCCTCATCCTTCCTGATTGGTCACCAACACCTCCATTCACACACACACACACACACACACACACACACACACACACACACGGACACCTCAAAATCACAGTATGAGGCAGAGAGGGGAAAAGGTGACGTGATGAATATTAGCCCACAGCACATGTCTCTTGGGGCAACACATCACACTTTTAGCTACACACAAACTGCAGTCCTCTTACTGGCTGCTCATATCTAGTGTTTTGGACAACAGCTCATTTCTGTGCGTGCCTTGTGATCTTCAGGAAAAGCCTTTTGTTATACTGCACCCCTGAGAAGATGTATAATCACAATAAAGCCCAACGCAATTGAATTATATGGGCGTAACCCCACCATTTCGGCTCAATTCTAACCACAGGCTGAAAGAAAGGCATAAAGGAGACAGGAAGCGCACTTAAACAACATTTACTTCCCTCTTAACTTAACTCAAGATAACAGACACTCTGTCTGTAATAACTATTTATTTGTAAATTTATTTGTAATGTCAGGGACCTGGCGTGGCCATTATTGGTATATTGAGTATTTCACAAAATCTCCTGAGATGTTCACACACGACAATCTCTAGAGTTTACTCAGAATGGTGCAAAATGAACAAAAACCTCCACTTAGTGGCAGTTCTATGGGCAGGAACGTCTTGATGATGATAGAGGTCAGAAAAGAATGGCTAGATTTAGTTTGAGCTGACAAGTAGGATACTGATAGGCTATATAATCACTCTTAACAACCACGGTGAGAAGAAAAGCATGTCAGCATGCACAGCACATCGAGTCTTGAGGTGGATGGGCTGCAACAGCACAAGATCACAAAAGACTCCACTCCTGTCAGCAAAGAACAGGAATCTGAGGGTACATGCAGTTTTAAAATGCATCACATTTGTGTCCATACTAGTGTTCTGGTTCTGGTGTTCCATTCTAGTTTTCTAGCCCCATTAACAGAGACCTTTAGAAACACTGCTGGCACCATTTTGGATTTAAAACTCCATGGTTGCATTGTAGTGTGGACAGGCAGACACGGAGGGCCTCTGGAACCGATCACACCCACGTTCGCTTCTTGATTGGGTTTTACCAGTCACAACAATCCGGAGTCATCATGCGCTTTTCACAATGACAAATGAATGGATTTGAATGAATGGATAATAAATTAGAAGAGCTGCTGACCTTGTGGTCTTTGCTAGCAGCTATTGTACAGTTAAATTCTGCATTTTATAATGCCATAAACTGTCTACATGCGCAGGAGAGGCTATAATTTGAGCGATCTGTGGCAATTCCTGTGTCTATCAGCCATCCATTTACACCGGCACATGCATGTCTTGTGTCATACACCAATGGTCATGTGATATGTGCTTTTCAGCATAGACTACGATTATTTCTAATACACAGCTAAAACGGGGCAGGGGTCGCTCAGTGGTCAAGACACTGGATTACTGGTCGGAAGATCATGAGTTCAAATCCCGACACCACCAATCTGCTACTGTTGGGCCCCTGAGCAAGGCCCTTAACCCTCAACTGCTCAGTTGTATAAATGCAAGTCACTCTGGATAAGGGTGTCTGCCAGATACCATAATGCAAATGTAAAAATTAGTTTTAAAATGAAAACATATTAGTGTTTGTGTAGCCTGAGTCTATATTATACTGTATATTACTCAAAACACTAGGCACTCAAGCTACACACCAGATATAAAGAGATCTGCAAGTATAAGAGAAGGTATATATTTAAAGAATTTCTCCACTTTGTTCTTTTGCATCCCTGCATTTTTGCATTCACAAAAACTCTTTCACTCTTTTTCAGCGCTCACAGCGTGCGAACAAAGAAAACCCCTTAGAAAATAGTGCGAGAATTCCATTACGTGGCGCGACATGACGTGGATATTCACCAGACTAATTCCCCGATTCCTAATTCAATCTCAGCTGAAGCTCACAATAAATCAAACGGGGGATGGGGTGAAGGGGGATTTCTGAGACAAAGGCATGAGTGAAGGAACAATGAGAGCGGAGGAGTGTGTTGTTCACAGGCACGTGGGGGGACACCGGGGGTGGGGGACCACCACTGAGAGCAATCACCTAAAGAAAAGCTATAATTGTATTATTGTAATGTTCTGATAAAGCAGCAAAAAAAAAAAAAAAAAAAAAAAAAAAAAACGGGGGATTTAAGAAGTCCTGAAGGCTCCTTACTGTGTATAACCTAACCTCTAAAGTGAGGCTTCGTATCTACGATTATGTGCGCCTAGGGTACGGATAACAGCTCTATCCTGGTCGGAGTTACAGTACTCTCACAAGCCGGACAGACAGAGGGAGGACCAATCAGCTCTTTTTCTGCTTAATAAAACCTTTCAACAACTTTGAAGAGATTCTGTAAACTTCTTTTCAGTCCAGTAACGATGTCTGACTGAAAAAAAAACTCACTGTGTAAACATTGAAACGTTTGTGTTCCTGACAAAAATCTAGTGCAAGGAAGTGCCAAGAAGTCTGCCACATTCAAGATCCTGAAGCTTAATGACAGAAAAGTGTACAAAAGCAAGAGTACTGGGTGTCGGGTTGATGTTCTAAATAAAACAGTATCTCAAAGAAACGTCACACTGCAAAACCAAATATTCAAAGGCTCAGGGAAGATTTGAACATTGAACCAGCCATTCCACTAGTCAGTCCTGTGAGGTCTATTAACATGTGGAGAGAAGATGACACACACACACACACACACACACACACACACACACACACACACACACACACTCAAGCAAAGAAAGAAAAAAAAAAAGAAAAAAAAACGATTGGACCTTGTACCAATCCATATCCAGTTTACACTGAGGACACCATACACTGCTACATTTGCCCTCAAATCCACCCATGTTCTAAAAGAGGGCATCAAAAGTATATAATGTGGTGATAAAACTGGGTTTATGGCTTTAGACGTGGTGTAGTTGCAGACGGACTGTATCATCGGAAAACCAGCAAGTAGGATTTCCTTATGCAAGTTAGAAGATAGTAAATCACTGCTGCCCCAACCCCAGGCAATTATATGATGATAAAAGCAGTGTACAACTGACAGCGCACACTACCTCTGCACTAAATACCACAATGGATAGTAATTTTACTTTTCACTTTGTATCTAAATGTTAATTAGGCTGTGAAATTGTTTAATTAGGTTCCTGATTAGAGCATCAGAAAAGTGTTCACCCTGTAGTTGGAAAATTGTGAATACCCATCAATGGCACAGACTTCCCTGGTTAGGAGTCTAAGGCTGTGTGTGGACGGTATAGGGAACACATACTCCCTCGGTGCTGTCAATAAGGGTGACACTAACCAAACGTTGTGCCAAATGTATGCGGAAGAGGGCAGACAGCTGTGTGTTAAGATGTCGAATAGATGGGCAGTGGTGTCCTGTAGTTAATGGCTTTGTGTTACTGATCAAAAGGTCAGGGGGGTTCAACCCTAACACCACCAAGCCCTCTCTTGAGCAATGTCCCATATAACCAACTTCCTAAACAACTGAGCCATGCAAAGAACATAATTTCACAGCACTGTAGGCTTCTTTACATGGCACAGAAAACGCGACCGTTATCCTTCACCCGCTCCACTTCGATTCAATTCCAATTTTATTTATATAGCACATCCAACAATGGACATTCTCCCAAAGCAGCTTTACAAAGACAGGAAATCAAGACATAACTAATATAAAAAAAAAAATCTGTAGAAATGTTATCCATAATGAGCAAGCCAGGCGTGACGGCAGAAAGGAAAAACTCCTTGAAGATGAGAAGAAGAAACCTTGAGAGGAACCAGACTCAAAAAGGAGCCCATCTTCATTTGGGTGACACTGGATAGTGCAAGAATAAATAATAACCAGAATATTGATTAAAGCACAATGTGTTTAGCACATTGATAGCTGCAGTTGATAGATAGTATGACAGATGAGCAGGTGGGAAGTGGGGACCAGATAGAAAGAGGGGAAATAATGAAGACTTTTTGTTAATTCAGATCAGGGAACAATGACCTGCTTCCAGAGCATTCTGAGAGTGTTGTCTCATTGACAGCATCATATGTTGTAAATTCAGTGCTCTAAATTCACAGAAATAATCATCTGTATAGTAAAAGAATAAAAATAGTGTTTGATGGAAGAAAATGATGGCAGATGAAAAGTGATCTAACAGACATTCTACACAGACAGCTGTGCATGATGGCAGAAGCAAATGACCCACATTTAAACACACAGTTTGCTAGTTAGATCAATATCTCTCTATTTACAGGAAACAAATTGCACTGGCAGGGTGGCACGGTAGAGCAGAGGGTAGTTTCGCCACTTCGTAGCTCCAGGGTCACCGGTTCAATCCTGAGCCCATCTGTGTGGAGTTTAACATGTCTTTTTTTTCCCCACATTGTCTTTTCCTTGAGGTTCTCCAGATTCCTTCTACACCCCCAAAACAATGGGTAGAATGGCCACTCTCAGTTGCCCAACATTATCTGCATGATGCCCTATGATGGACTGGATAGGCTTCAAAACCTTATATAGAATTGGAACACCAAAACAAAATGGTTAAATACAGGTCATTCCAGGGAAAAAAAAAAAAAAAGGAGAGCGCCCTCATATCTGTAGAGGAAACCTTGTCAGACAAAGCGAACAAAACATGCATGGGAATATTTATCACGGCACGTCTTATCTTTGTTCCAGTTATGGGCTCCTTACACACTCGTCGTTAGGCGAGCTCTTAGATGAGAGCTAAGGAAATGACAAAGGAAACGAGGACGCAGTGGAAAGAAAGACAAAAAGAAGTTTGGCCGACTATACAAGAGATGACTCACGGAGAGGAGTTACAGAGGCAAAGCGATAGGATAAGACACTAGACACTCGAAAGAAGAGGGAGTGGTGCCTGGCTGGCATGAGAAACATCCACCTCTGAGTGAGACATCACTCAAATATTCTGGCAAACTGCTGTTCTTTCCCGAGCCTTGTGGGATTGTGATTCGGTCGGAAGGAGCTGTTTAGTTTACTACAACTTGCAATGCAAACAACAGCTTTATAATAATGTCATAAAAGTCATTCTATTAGGTTACTGTTTGGCTGACACATAAATCTAAAACTAGTGAAATGATTCATCTTTATATTTTTTGGAAAGGAGTCTACAGTGTCAGTGTGTATAGTCAGATGAAGGTGGTGCTACATCTTCATTCAAAGTATTGCTTACACACACACAGCCCAACCATACTAACATTTTTATTCCGAAAACTACTAGAGCCCAAAGATTTACGTTTGGTTAATGAGGGTTAGGTTTAGGTATAGCATGGCATAGCTGTGTTACTCTGTGTGCGAGTGTGTGATCAGCTCAGCATGGTGAAATCCGTAACATAACTGATGGGATCTATCGACTGTTAGTGCATCCAAACAGAGGCTTGCCTCAGCATGCCTGTAAGCATGTGCTATACAAACTACTAACTCTAGCCAGTAACACCAGCCACACACACACACACACACACACACACACACACACACACACACTTGCGTGTACTGTTTCCAATACTTTAGCTCTACAGCTTTGCACACATTATTGGGGGTTAGTCATTGCAGCACTGAAATTCAGCACAAGGCGACGTGAGGACAAATCAGAGAGCTTAGAAGACATTTAGCTGTTCAGATGGACATGTCTCAGTGCTGAGAAGACATCGCGTCTCTAAAGCCATCACCTCACCTTCACAATGTCCTCTGCACGCGCAAACTTGTGGCCTAGCGTTCTGTTATTAATCTATTATAAGCAGTTCAGTATATACAGATTCAGAAAATACACTAATTCACACACACACACGCGCACACACAGTGCCTTATCTGCACTGTGAAAGACAGAAAGAGACAGAGAGAAGCTGACAGAAAGACTGAGAAAAAGAAAGAAAGAAAGTAAGAAAGACGTACACAGAAAGAAAGAAAAATGCCCGTGTCTCTTCTTTCTTTCATTTTTTTCCTTTCTTTGTCTGTTTTTCTGTCTGTCTGTCAAGTGTATAATGAGGAGTGGAGTGATGAGGTTAAGAAAGAGAAATGAAGATGACTGATCTCTCTCTCCTGAGTCAGTAGGGGTGCACGGAGGAGTGCTGATGTGTTTTTCATTGTGGACGTGTGTGAGCTGGTACACTGCTGTGCTACTGAGACTCGTCTCCCTCAGCATTATTCTGTCTCAGCCCTTAATTACACACCTGTACGCAGACGCCTCACCTAGGCTACAATTACACACACCTACTAACCCCCTTTCTGGCCCTTTCTCACCCCTTCTTGCCCTTTCGTACCCCTGGGAAAAGCTTCACGCTGATTTTAGAGCTGTGCTTGACTCGTTCTTTAAGTGACACTGTGGCATTTCGTCTGTGTGTCCGCGTAGGTGTCCGTCTGTCTGCATGAGAGTGTGTGTGTGCTGCGCTTAACCCTTCTTTTCCCGTAAAATCCAATCTAAACGTAGAATGAATGGCTGCAGTTCGTGTGAGATGTGCAAGTTCAGCAGTTTCTTTTTATTTTTCATTACTGCCTAAAAAAGAAGGAGCCCCTGGGTTAGTCCTGTACGAGACAACGATCCAGGACACAGGAGTTAGAAAAGTGGTAGATGTTGTTATGAGGCTCGCGATGAACACATCTGATCGGAGGAAGGAAAGCAGAGGCATAACCACAGGTACAACAATCGATTAAGCAATTAACCATCCGATCAACCAAAATCAATCAACTAATCAATCCTTTCTTTCCCGTTCCTTTGATATTTCTTTCATTCAGTCCATCTATCCTTTAATCCGTCCTCCCTTCCTGCCTCTTTCTTGCTTTTTATTTCTGCCTCTCTTTCTTTCCTTCTTTCCTTTTTCTTTTCTCCCATCCTTCCTTCTTTCTTGTCACTTTCTTTTCATCTTTTTCTTTTTTCATCTATTCTTTCTTTTTCTTTATCCCCCCTTCTTTATATTTTTCTTCTGTCTCTTTCATTTCTTTATTTCATATTAATTTTTTCTCTCTAATTTAGCTTGATTTGATCTCTTCTTTCTTTCTGTTTTTTTTTCTGTGAAACTAAACTTGCGCTCAACACTGTTGGTTAAACCTGAAATGTCTGTGCCTTCATTTTGTCCTAAGGGTGTACAAACTTTTGCAGTGAACTCTAGTTCTGTTTCTGACTAAGTAGAGGAGCAGAAGGTATCTCTCTCTGCACTGCACGGAGTCCAGCACTCCAATGAGAGACGGTGTTAAACGACTAAATAAAGCCTCTGATTAACTTGCTTTATGTGTGTGGGAAGGATCGGCTGTGTTTGTTCTTTGGCCTATAGACAGACACGCATCTCAGTGTGTGTGTGTCTGATTTGTTTAGGTCTAGTTTACAAGTTTGGCCTCCCAGAAGCGAATAAAGCTCTTAAAAACTAAATGCCACGGAGCAGAACAGCACAAGGTCAACTCCCCTGCAGAGCAAGCGCTCTCCCTTAGAGGAACAGACAGTGACTCGTCCTGCGACTCATTCAGGGTCGGGCTCTTATGTAACGGCATGAGACGCGGGGAGGGGCTTTCGAAATCCGAGAGCGTTTTTCCAGAACTTGGGCACACCGATACGATTAGTGTTGTTTCTGATTCTCATGTGCTGCTGTGACTCAGACGTTTGGTTTCCATACACCAGAGGATTTTGCAAATGAGGAAATTGAAATGGAAATGACAGCAATTACAAAACATAACCCAAAAGCCCAAAAGCTAAAATACTGATGCTTCGAGATGAGAATTGTCAAGAAATGGAAAAGGACTCTTTTTTTTTTATTCATTTATTACATCATGGTTATACAGTGAGTGCATGTTCCACTGTGTAGCTTTAAAAGGAGCACAACAATAGCTATCTAATAAAATATAGCTACACATAAAACTAATGAATGATCTAGACCAGCAGTCTCCAGTGTGCTGCCCAGGACATCTAATGGACAACATAATACCCATATGGCAAGCTAGTTAGCAAGCCAAGCACACTGACGCAGAGTAATGAATATGAACGTAGGATCATGTAACACAATGTTTCAACTATGAGCTATTCTAATGATAGTGTACCATAAACACTGTTATTCGATTATGGCAAATGAATTTTGTTCAGAATTCATAGTAATTGTAGTATAGCCATTCAAAGGGAAGTTACCGTAAACTACCATATATACGTGCACTCCAGTTTTGTGAGGTAAAATCAACACCCGTGTGCTGCACTTGATGTGAGTCACACTCGTTGATGCATTTTAGACAGTGATGACACTAATCATTTAAGACCCAATCTACCACCAAACAACTTTTCCATGTGAATAAGGTTGCTATGAAATACACTTCTGTATTTTAAAAAAAGATTAAAAATAACATTAACAATAGGGGAAATTTACGCCTGAGTATGTCCTAAAATACAACATATTTATATTGCAGGGGTCTGATTTATAGTTCCCAAATGAATGTATTAAAGTGTAATATTTTCTTTGTGTCATTATGGAGGTAGAGAGTTGTCCTGCTATAGCGGAGTGCATGTACATGTTCGTTCCCATTCAGATGATGATTAAATGGGAGGAACGGATAGATTGTTCAGGAGCCGTTTGCACTCCTGACCCCGAGCCGTTACAGCTCGCAGGAATGCGTGTATCGTAACAACAACAATACGCAGACCCCATATATCGCACTCTATATGAACTCATTTCCAGCAGAGATGCTTACACTGCTTTCTTCCTTAATTCTGCAAAAACAATCAGTGCATCTAATGAGCAGAATTGGAAGAAACGCATCTGAATAAATGTGCAATACAGAACGCAGGGCCACTGAAAAGGTACATTATCCAAATGAGTGCCCAAAAGGCAAAAAACCTGGGAAACACATTGTAGTGCGTTTCAGAGTCGAGCTGGGCGTAAAGGCAGCTATTCTACAAGCTCTTTCTCTCTGGTTAACGTGCACTTTGGATATTTACTCTGCTTTCATTATGACCAACAAGCACAGGACTAAATTTAAGGTCACTATAATATTCAGCATCTGGAATTTCATGCAGATTTTCATCAGTCCACATCATCCTTCACCATAAACATCCTGCTATTTTTTTCCAGACAACTAAACTTCACATAACCAACTACCTATTAATCGCCAATACACACAGACTATAAATGTACAGGGGTTAGACAATGAAACTGAAACACCTGTCATTTTAGACTACAATAATGTATTAGTATGGTGTAGGGCCTCCTTTTGTGGACAATACAGCGTCAATTCATCTTGGGAATGACATCTACAAGTCCTGCACAGTGGTCAGAGGGATTTTAAGCCATTCTT
>JANCOA010000020.1:14628251-14640032 GCA_024363135.1 Leptodoras oyakawai | reverse complement strand
CCACACAGAAATTTCCCAGGTCGCCCCACCCGGGGATCGAACCCGGGTCCTTCTTGCTGTGAGGCGACAGCGCTACCACTGCGCCACCGTGCCGCCCTTTGTCAGTAACTGTTTATGCAAAATCATATTGTTCTACCTGGTCACAGGTCATGTTTTGAGAATGTTATGGTATGGTGTGGTATGGTATGGTATGGTATGGTATGGTATGGTATTCAGGTCCACTTGTCCCCTTAGAGGGAAGCATCACTGCAAATCAATACTAAATTCTTCTCGCTACTCACATTTATCCTATGATAATGGGAGTGGTCTCTTCCAGGATGACCCCACCCATATCCACCGGACACAAGGGCACACTAAACGGTTTCATACAGGATGACAAAGTAAAAAACAACAACAAATCACCAAAGTAAATCATTTAACATAGCCTTTCTAGTCACCAGATCTCAACCAGCTAAACGCTTTTTGGGGAGACTTCAGAGCGACGTGTTAGATAGCACTGTCCACCATCTTCAGGAACAATGGTGTTCATCCCTCATGGACGGTCCCATAGACTTTTAGAAGTTATTGTAATGTGTGCTGAACACCTAACTAAGACCTTTAACTGCCATTAAGTTTCCTGAATAAATGATTTTCACGTCAACTGCTTTAACGTACAGTGAATTATTATAAAGATAAGAGTACACTGAAAAAAAAATGTTGAATTCACTACTGCGTCCCAGTCTATCACATTTCCTACCATTACGAATGGTACCATTACAAGGTAATGGACATACTGATCAAGATTTTATATTCAAATGGCCCAGGCGTACACATCCTGATGCACGCATCTGGTTTTATTAAAGATGCAGTGCACTATTTGCATGGCTTTTGCCTGTAACTTTTTGCATAATTGATAAAACATTCTTCTATTCCAGTCAAAGGATGTCACTGGATGTTCCTGGTGCCTATAATCCGACAGCAGATTTATGTTGCCTGTTCTCTTGACTAGACTCTCATTATCGGGCTACATATCTCTGGGAGTGATGATAGAGCCCTCACGTGTGCATGGCGCAGTGAAGGAGAGCCTCCCTGATTGAGTTAGGCAGAGACCGAGATGTACCGGCATGTGCTTTGCTCATATTGATTTGTCTGTGACCGGGTGTTTGCTCTGCTGCTTGTCACACTGAGCGAAGCCTCGCCCTGTAGAAGCAAGAAGGAGCCGATCAGCAGGAGCGCAGAGCCTGTGACAGGCTCGTGGAATGTGAGAACACAGGTGTAAATCTCAGCGTTGGAATAGCGCTAGACTGTGAAAAATATGTCTGACGTGCGTTCTGCATTTGAATGATAGTTAAATGGGGACGAATGGGTAGTGCCAGTGACGATAAATGGAAAGCCTTTGCTGTAAGTGTATACACTATTAAATAATCTGCATTTAGGGCTTTTTTTTGCATATCAGTGGTTTAGCTGATTGCTTTAGTTGCATCTCACCTTGAGCAGGACGAATGGGCTTGGCAGACGGGGTGCTTTTCAGTCATCCGCTTTTCTCATGGCGAAGCAAAGCGAGCAGAGTGGAGCAGTCTTAATGAGACAGTGACTTCTCACTGCCCCCCAGCACATGAGAGAGATTAGTGCTGGACACTAACAAGCTCAGTCCCCAATTAGACAAGCCTCAATGACCAAGTCTGACCTGAAGAGGAGCGGAATGGGGCAAACGAATACTAGATCATACAGTGTGTATGTCAAAAAGTGTTCCCCGAGTGGGAACAAGGCCTCTTGAAATGAGAATAAGGTTTTTGAAAGGCTTTTAAAATCCTTTAAACACGATCCCTGCCAATTCCAAAGAGGAGGCTGAGAAATGTTAGATAGAGGTAATGTGAGTACAAATAAATGTTTTTCTTGGGTAGGCGATGGCCGCTGTGGATAATTCAGCATACTTTCACAGATCACAAGTGGAGGTACATGCCTGGTCCAGGGATAGTAGGTGTCTGGTACAGCTGACAGAGTCATTTTAATTAAGATGTGGGTCCACCTAAAACATAGCACATGCCAGAGGATGTGGGTGTGCTTAAGAGTAAAGCCAAGGACATGAGAACATGTAAAGAACATGCAAATTTTAGACTGATTGCACAAAAAAAGACATCATTTCATAACCATGGGGTTACAAAGAGTTCATTTTACCCTTTAGTGTTAGCAAAACAACCATTTCCTATTATAGGAGGCAGTGAAATATCTTTAGGCTGTATAATTATTCATGAAGAAATAAGACCTGTGTAAAGACCAGACCTAACTTTACTTTGGATTTTTAGAAGATTAGTGTATCAAACACTTTTGCAACCCACTGATTACAGTTGTGTCCAGGGCCTGGGTTAACCTTCATGACAGGTATTCCCTGGAAGCCACCCTTCCCAAATTTCAAACATCCACAGCCATGCTAGTGAGCTCTGAGCCTGCATTAAAACTGCTCCATTGTTCCTGGTCTGTGGTCTGATTTCACAGGCCTTTCTAATGAAATCTTCCACCCTTGCCTGCCCCTGTGACTGATGAGGAGTTAATTGGAAAAGTAAGCAGAGCCTTGCGAAGAGGGGGGAAGCGGGGGCAAGGCCGTTTCCAGCCCTACACATGAGATCAGTCTGTACTGTTTTGATTATGAAGCGTCTGAGTGATTCCTGCACCTGCACAAGAATAAAACCAAATACTTACCTTAGAGTTTTTGAAAGTCAGAAGGAGTGTGTTTGGAAATGAAAGGCACTATATTATTGTTCTAAAAATGTCACAGAATCATACACTTGGGATTTATTCATTCGGTCATCTTCAGTTAAGTGCTTTATCCTGGGTTAGGGTCACAAAAGTCCTGCATGCTATCCTAGGTGTTTTTCATCCAAGTGGCAGGAATATACCTTGGACAGGAGGCATATTCATGCACTTATTCACCTAGTAATTTAGCATAGACATTCTACTTAACATGTTTTTGGGAGATGGGAGGAAACCAGAGAACTCGAAGGAAACCCATATAAACATAGAGAGAAATAACCTGAGGTAAGGATGGAACCGGGAACCCTAAAACATACGTTTACATTTTTTTTCTCAAATGTAACAAAATCTAATACTCCTAATCCCTTTAAGACACTCTTCTCTGCTTTTGTGCGACTAGTCTCATGGGAGGAACCAAAATCTCAGCGTATTTTCTCTATTTTTTTTAGCAGGCGTATGTGTCCTCCACCCAACAGATGGCACCTCCCAGTCCCAACCCCACAACCAGCAGTAATGGGAGCAGCGGTGGAGGGGACCAGCTGAGCAAAACCAACCTCTATATCCGTGGCCTCCACCCAGGGACCACAGACCAAGACCTGGTTAAACTCTGTCAGCCGTGAGTGTCACCTGTACCGCACACTTTCTAACACATCCAGTGAAGGGTAGGCCTACATAAGAGAGGCGTAAGTGAATATGAATTATGCAGAGAATGTGTACAAAGACAGATACGAATACATAGAATACCAGGGTTTAAATCTGAATACATATTTACAGATACAGATATGAATATTTGGAGGACTAAATAAATACAGATAGTGGCAAGTTTTGAAAGTGAAATAATCCCAAAATGAAAAATTCCACTATTGCTGCTAGAAAATGAAAAAGAGTTTAGAAAGGAAAAAAAGAATTGTCTGTAACTGGCATTGTGGGTATTAAGATAGGAATTCAGCTCAGACTGAATGGAAGGAGGCGTTTACAGAGACTGAGAATGAAACCCCAAATGGCCTGAGATTACCTTACACATGCAAGTGAAAAAAATACACCATATGCATCTGGAGCCAACATGAGACACTGGTACAATAGTGCAGATATAGTATAGATAGTATAGTAGTATAGTAGAAAAAAACCGCCTGCAATTATTAACCAGTGAATTCATTAAGGTTTTAACATGATGATTATTTTGCTGGAGTTATAAACATTGGCATTGTGGGCATTGTGGGCATTGTGGGTATTAAGATAGGAATTCAGCTCAGACTGAATGGAAGGAGGCGTTTACAGAGACTGAGAATGAAACCCCAAATGGCCTGAGATTACCTTACACATGCAAGTGAAAAAAATACACCATATGCATCTGGAGCCAAAACATTAGCGAAATACGCCTGATCCCTGGCAGGTATGCAGCATCTTGATTTTACATTTATTAATAGCTTTTACATTTGTGCATGCATGCTTTATAGATTTTTTTTTTTTTTACTTTCGTTATGATGAACTCAGTAAACTCGTGGCGCTTATCTTTAGCTTAGATGACCCCACTGTGGAATGAAACCCTGCAGCAGGCTGTAACTTGTGGTAAAGTCAACAGGGGTTTGAGTTTCATACAAAGCTCTTTCTAGTTGGCAGCACTAAGCTTTTCCAACAAGTAGGCATGATTGCGCCTCCCCTGAACCTCCCTCCTTCCCTTCCTCCCTTCCAAAGCCTCACTTCCTTTTACGGCTAGAAAACGAAGGAGGGGTCTCGCTCCTCCAGCTAAGGAGCTATAAAGAATTTCACTTTATCTGACCTATACGCCATTTCTATACATCCGTACTTTCCTAACAATGACTTGTGTATAATTGAACGTGCTTTAGTAGCCACAATCGGTATGGAAAACGCTCATTCAGATGTGTTTTCCTGACTGAGGATTTTTGATCAAGTTTAAATCTTCAGATACTCCTCTGGGAAAGAGATTTTACTTTAATGTTGTGCTTAAGCCAGGCTTTTTTTTATTAAACGGGGATGCGCCGTGGGAAACTGTAGGGTCAAATGTTAAAATGGTAATTTTTGGTAGAGATGAAGAGAGGAAGGAAGGCAGAAAGGAAAAGCAGAGTGAGTGAGTGAGTGAGAGAGATAGATAGATAGAGAGACAGAGAGAGAGAGAGAGGGAGAGAGAGAAGGAGAGAGAGAGAGAGGCCCTATCACTTGACTGTAGCAGTCTGGATGAAACATCGTTGATGTGGCCGCCCAGCCCTACAGGAAACTGCAAGCCCAAGGGGAAAGAGAAAGACAAACAAGGGCAACAACAGGGAGGGAGAGAGAAGGGAAACAGAGAGCAGGAGAAAGGAGGGGACGAGAATGAGAGAGCGTGGCAGGAAAAGAAAGAGAGAGGTGAGGGAAGGTGACTAGAGGCTGAGGGAGAATGAGCCTGAGAGTGGGAGAGTGAGAGATGTATGTGCCAGGTGTTCCTGAAGCTAATGGTGGCAGCTGGTAAAAGGGACGTTTGCAAGGGTAATTACTTTTTAAAAAAAAAGAAAAAAGCTGAGCAGTGCTCACCATCATATTCATATTCCATATGAAAGCAGTGTTTACACAAAGATCTCATAGCGTGATCCAGAGATTTTATCAAAACATGAAAAGGCCAATCTAGGCCTTAGTGTTAGCCTGTGTGAATGTATGCTGTTATTGCTTGTTGCACTGTTCAACAATACAATCCTGGACTAACGGCATAACAGACTGTGTGTTTTCCATGTCAGATTACATGATGAAGAGCCTCTAACAATCGACCTCCGATTCGATATTTCCCTTCTCCTTACAACACAATATACAGTAGGCTCATGCTGAAAACCAGGCTTTCATAAACAGAACATCCTTAGTATAACACCTTTCAGGAGCTCTGTCGAGACATCACAAATAAACAGTCCCACATTTCAATTCAATTCAATTTTATTTCTAAAGCCCTTTTAACAATGGACATTGTCCCAAAGCAGCTTCCAGATATATTTTAACCTACATTTTATCCCTAATGAGCAAGCCAAGAGGTGATAGTGCCAAGGAAAAACTGCCTGAGATGTTAAGAGGAAGAAACTTTGAAAGGAACCAGACTCAAAAGGGAACCCATCCCCACCCATGCCATTTGGGTGACACTGGTACAATAGTGCAGATATAGTATAGATAGTATAGTAGATATAGTAGACAGTCGATAGTAAAAAAAAAAGCTACAATTATTAACCAGTGAATTCATTACGGTTTTAACATGATGACTATTTTGTTGGAGTTATAAACTGTTCACTCATGGAGATTTGATTGATAGAGTGCAAAACTGTCAAGGGCAATCACAGGAAAGCTCTTTATACACTATATTGCCAAAAGTATTCACTCACCCATCCAAATCATTGAATTCAGGTGTTCAAATCACTTCCATGGCCACAGGTGTATAATATCACGCACCTAGACATGCAGACTGCTTCTATAAACATTTGTGAAAGAACGGGTCGCTCTCAGGAGCTCAGTGAATTCCAGCCTTGTACCGTGATAAGACGCCACCTATGCAACAAGTCCAGTCATGAAATTTCTGCCACTAAATATTCCACAGTCAACTGCCAGTGGTATTATAACAAAGTGGAAGCGATTGGGAATGACAGCAACTCAGCCATGAAGTGGTAGTCCATGTAAAATGACAGAGCGGGGTCAGGGGATGCTGAGGCTCATAGTGTGCAGATGTCACCAACTTTCTGTAGAGTCAATCGCTACGGACCTCCAAACTTCATGTGGCCTTCAGATTAGCTCAAGAACAGTGTGTAGAGAGCTTCATGGAATGGGTTTCCATGGCCGAGCCGCTGCATCCAAGCCTTACATCACCAAACACAATGCAAAGCGTCAGATACAGTGACGTAAAGCACACTGACACTGGACTCTAGAGCAGTGGAGATGTGTTCTCTGGAGTGATGAATCACGTTTCTACATCTGGCAATCTTATGGATGAGTCTCGTTTTGGTGGTTGCCAGGAAAACGGTACTTGTCTGACTGCATTGTGCCAAGCGTAAAGTTTGGTGGAGGGGGATTATGGTGTGTGGGTGTTTTTCAGGAGTTGGGGAGTTGGGAATTAGAGCGGAGACTGTGAGCCAGGCCTTATAGCTGCAAAGGGTGGTCTGACATCATATTAAACCCTAAGGATTAAGAGTGGGATCTAACTCAAGTTCACGTGAAGGCAGACAAGTATTCACTTCTGTAAGTCACTCTACATAAGAGCATCTGCTAAATGGCATAAATGTAAATGTAAACGCCTAGTCGCAATGCCACTAAATCGGCTGCTAGTGACGATGTCATACATCAGTTTTTATGACAGGTGTTTTTTGTGTGTGACAGGAAAATCGGGTTTGATTTAACATAACCCATATACCCATGGCTTTATTTGGTTATGTTTGGTCAGTCTAGGTCCACTTCGACCTCTGTTATAGCTGTTAATGTTGTTGCTTTGTACATGTCCACACTAATCATCTTCACTATGTCTGCAAAAAGACATACTAAAAAGTTTTGTGCTCACTGGCAATTAATTTGTAATGAAAGCCACATACTAATCACTAATTCCTAATTAAGATGGCTCTGCATACTCTCTCACAACGCCTGGTTGATTTTGCCCAACTCCTTCAGTGTCTACAATGGCTTTAAATAAAATCTGCACACACAAGCTGTAGTTCTCCAAGCCAAATGCTCTGTAAAGTTATAAACTCATTAGTTAGACATATCATTGCTCCAGAGTGCTTAAGCCTTGTTGTGGTTGCTGGAAATCTGTTAATATCATGCCCAGATATGCTCCTGTTACACTTGCTAGCAAGGTAAGCCAAAAGGATAGTTAATAAAACTGCTCACAAATGTATGACAAGCTAATCAACTCCAAATTTCCAAAGATGTCATTCTAAAATCTCATTGTTTTGAAACACGTGTACAGAGAAGAAGATTTGGATGGGATTCTAGAAGAGGGCGGTTAGCGTTTCCTCGTAGTGTGTTCAGCTGCCCTGTGACGTAACCTGCCAAGCAGTTTGTAAAGGTGTGGTGGCTGGTTGTGTGTGTCTCAGAGGAAGCATGTGCTGGATTTCACCCTCCCTGCTTGGTCGCTGTGGCATGATGGGGAGCAGTTGCTATGGGGGGTAGTTGACGAATGACCAAATTGGGTCAAAAATATTATAAATACAATATATGAGGTACATGAAGCAACTTTAGTGTTCTGTATTTAAAAATAACAACTATAATGACTATTATCAAGATAATGTTTCAGTGCCTGTTTTCTCTCCTTTTCCTCTTAGTCCTTGCCTACGTGGTGTAAAGTATTATGCTCTGTAATGTTCTTAAATTCATCAGCAGTCAGCTACTCTATGCTCTGCGCACTTATAGATTCTGTACAAGAAACCACATGAGTAGTATAACGATATTGTTACAATATGTCAACAGTTCAGGTAAGTCTGTGCCCACTGTAGGCTCAGATTCCAGTTCTTGTTTGACATGAGTGGAACCCAGCATAGTCTTGGTCAGGTGCACTGACGTGCACTTTCGGAGATGCTTTTCTGCTTATCTCGGTTGTAATGAGTGGTTATTTGGAGTTGCTATAGCCTTGCTGGCAGCTCAAAACAAGTCTGGGTATTCTCCTCTGACCTGAATATTAACAAGGTGTTTCTGCATGCAGACCTGCCACTCAGTGGATGTTTTTTGTTTTTTGCACCACTCTCTGTAAACTCTAGACACTGTTGAGTGTGAAAATCCCAGGAGATCAGCACTTTCTGAAATCAGACCATCTGGCAAACCCCCTCTTCGGCTCCCCCCACCACCTCCTCTCCACTACAACAAAACTCGTACGTTCTAGTTTGGTTGTAATCGTTTTGCTGCAGGCAACACACATTTTCATGATGAAATTGTGGCCCGATCAGCTATTCAGAGATCATGACAAAGATTATAAGGTTCAATATTAAAATGGTTTCTGTGCTGATTTACCCTTGCTCACTAGTGCTCAATCCGATGTTTTGGCATTCACATGTTTGACATGAGCAAGACGCCGTATTCTGCTCTTATGGAAATCCTCGTAACACAGATTCAATGTGGCTCCATGATGATGTGCATTTTGCAAATTGGACAAAATAAAATACACTTTGAAAGGAAACGCTGCCATATTTTATACCAAATGGAATTTGTTCTTTTCATATTTCAAAAGACTTAAAAACATCTTACTGTTAGCTTACTGTTTTCTAAATAACTTATAGTGTGTGTGTGTGTGTGTGTGTGTGTGTGTGAGAGAGAAAGAGATCGTGAGCATGTGTGGTCCTTGTTTTTATACCTTTATGGGGACCACATTTTCTTCATAAGTATAGGGATATCTGATATTTTATAACATTGTGGGGACATTTTGCTGGTCCTTGAAAGGAAAGTGTTTTTTGTTGTTGTAGATTTTAACAAAAAAGAAATAAATAAAAGAGACAAAAAGTTGCTTTTTCATTACTGAGTTTAAGGTTAGGGTTTGGGTTTGGGTTATACATAGCATTAATAAAATGCAGTAATAGTTATGTCAATGGAAAGTCTTCACATGTATGGCAAGACAAATGTGTGTGTGTTTGTGTGTGTTTGGGGGCAGGTACATAGGCTCCAGCATAAGGATTGGTACATAATATGAAAATCTGTCTGATTCACCAAGCAGCGATGTTACCACCTGCCACACTACTGAGAGATGTAGTAATGGCGCTGATTATAGCGACACTACTGCCCATCACTGATAATACTGTACTTATTGAGAGATGACATAGCTGCATACTTACTTATATCTTTTGTATGTTTCTCCTCTTCCTCTTTCCTTTTTTCTCATACATTACCCATCATCGCCCACTGTCCACCAAGAGTCAAGGGTAGATCAGGTCACCTTGGTGCTGTGCAGATTGCTTTTATATTATTCCTAAACAGTTCTCACAAACCAGAAAAAAGTAGCAATGTGTCCGTGAAACTGCTATATATGAATGAATCATGGTTTATTTAATTGCTGCATATCCAAGCAAAGCTAGATGTTCCTGCTCCCCCTACCTTGGGCTTCCAGTGGGGAAACCTGAGGTCCATCTACCCCCTCCCCTCTCCCCCTCCACATCTCATACTTCTGAGTGGTAGAGCTTCCCAGGCAGTAGCCCGTCTAGCTCACGAACTAGACTCAGTGTTCCACTCTGACAAGGTTAACTGACCCATGCACTGACATGATACCAGTGGCATAACGTACAAATGAGCGATAGAAAACCGATCATGCGGAAGTCACCATTCCGAATTGTTTTGTACGAGCAAGATGCCACCCTGTGTGGCTCAAAGCTACAGTAGATCTGCCGCTGCAGTGATGTTCATGCTCTGCATTCAGAATGAAACCTTTTCACTTGTGGGATAACAAGATTAAAATCCATAACGTTTTGTCTTATGAACGTTTGACGCATGAATGCCATTTTGTTTTATGTTATCATATTAGATGCTAGGTGTGTGCCGTAGCGTGGGACGTTACTGAGTGCGGTGGGGCATTAGGACCCAGTCGGCTGTTAGCACAGTGGTGCAGGGCAGACAAGGAGAACTCTCAGGTTACACTGCAAGCACATGCCAGGGAAAAGGAGGCCTCTCTCTCACTTATCCCTTTCTTTCCCTTTCTCTCTCCCATCCTCCCTTTTCCCTCTCTTTCTTGGCCTCCCAGGAGAGCTCCTCTCCTGCATCCAATCAACATACACATATGGAGCATGGGCCATATATCTTTTATATCTCTGCACCCCCAAGATATGCAAAGCAGGTCTGTGTGCACAATAGCATCCATTATTGAGAGCATGATTTCTCTACATTGCGGTGACCCTCGTAAATGCTTCATGCAAACAATGCAAATGATGCCAGAGAGCAGTGGAAGAAAAAAAAAATACAAATAGCGGGCTTGCTCTTTCTTTAAGGCCATGCGATATCAGTGCCATGGTCACAAAAAACTAAAGAGGGGCTATTGACATTTCTTCTTACCTCAGTGTTTAACTTATTTTTAATTCAGATACATTGCTACAATATACATCTATTCTTAATGTAGTTTCTATGCGATGCCTTTGGTCAGAATGAACAAAAATTAATGTCAAATTAAAATGCCTAGCATTACCATTCAGTGCAACTGAGATAAAGTCTACCTCATTCTGGTGGACTGGTAGAGTTTTAGGTAGCTCTGTATTATTTATTATGCTAGAATTCAAGTAAGGACACAAGCTACCTTCAAAATGCTGATTGAGTGCTAGAATAAATGGTCCATTCCTGTAGCAATACTTAAAAAAAGAATTCCCTAGCGCAGTGCTATATAGCCAGCCAGGAAAGTTCATTTTCAGTGATCCTCCAACTGCTCTCCCATCTCCTCATACTCACAGCACAACTATTTTCTCTCTGTACAGCATGCTGAACAGAGCTGATTTAGATTACTTTAGATAATTAAACATTATTCCTTGTGCATGTTGAGAATTGTAATAGGCTACAAAACACTGGGTTTTTAAAACTTGAATAATGTATGTGACTCCAATGTGAGCACAAGCTCAGCTCCTGACATCTCGGTTCTTGGTTTGATATTGGCCTAGAGTTTGACAGCTGACAAAGGTCAAGGTTAACTTTCTTAATCACTGGTTTTGGAAGTGCTAGTTAAAAAGATTTATGCACGTAGCCGTAACACATGAGTTATATTTGTCTATATAAGTAGGTATCAAATTGTTAATGTTAAAGTAATGCTCTAAATTTTCTTTCTGTTGGATTCTAGTTTCTGAATAAGCAGTTAGGATCATTTCTGTGTTATTATGAGCCGGTCTTAAGTTAACAAGGCTTTCCTTACATGTCGTTTGGAAGACTACCACTTTAGTTTGATGCCATTTCCATAATGTTGGTCTATCAGATCATTATAGCTTCCTTCTAATGATTTTTCTTTTGAATGGGGCAGCATTACTAGCATGACATGCAACGCTGACTCTAAGCCTTCAGCTATTTCCTGTGGGGTTATAGGGCAGACCAATCAAAGTTGATAAATCCAGAAGATAATTATTTATAGCATATTCAAAATGC